>CANXYC010599834.1:0-30696 GCA_948193065.1 Aleurites moluccanus | reverse complement strand
TAGGGATCCAACCTGTGAGATGGTTATGGGAAAGATCCAATCTTTGTAAATTACTGAGTTCACCAAAAGATTTTGGGATCTCCCCTGTAAGCATATTGAAGGAAAAATTCAGAGTCTTGAGATTTGTGCAATTTGAAAGTGAGACAGGAATGGAATTTATTAAATGGTTTCCTGATAGATCAAGTTGTGACAAGAAGCTGCAAGAATTTTCAGATTTCAAACCAGGAATTGAGCCTGTAAAATTGTTATAAGAAAGATCAAGGGCTTGTAATTTATCAGAATTGGACAAGAGATCATCAGGTAAAGAACCTGTTAAATTATTATGAGAAAGATTCACATAAACAAGATTTGGATTCTTGGAGAAGAAACTATCAGGAATTACCCCAACAAGTACAACAAAGGATAATTCAAGATGTTGCAGAGCATATGGAAGATGAAGCAGAGAAGTTGAATTGACAATAAATGAATTGAAAGATAATTTCAAAGAAGATAACATTTCAAGAGAAGATAACATTTCAAGGGAAATAATCCCACCAAGATTAGCCTCAGAAAGATCAAGCTGAGTAACTCTTCCAAGAGAACAAGAAACTCCATACCAGGCACATGGACTCCTATTATTAAGCTGCCATCCTGATAAAACTCCATTTGGGTCCTTCTGAATCGTCTTCTTGAACATAAGAAGAGCTGCAGCATCTGTTTTAATGGAAGTACCAACACCTTGCTCTGCTAAAGATAAGAGAAGAAGTAGTGTAAGTGCAAGATTATGGAAAACCTGAACTGGTTTATTCTCCATTGATGGATGAAACAAGATTTCTAGAATTAGAAGCGAGGGAAGAAAGGTTGTAATGTAATGTAGAGAATTGTATAGAGAAAGAAAGAAAGAGAGAGAGAGAGAGAGAGAGAGAGAGTGGTGAATATGATGAGAATTTGTTGTTGCAAAGATTACTAAGAGAAAAGGAAAGCTTTTGCAAAAGGAATTGCCTTTTTTATTTTTATTTTTTTAAATTATGTTTTAAAACTGGAAAAGGAGGGAACGTGGGGAAGGAATAACAAAAGAAACGAATTTCCATTTTTGAACTTTTTAAAGTTTTTTCTTTCTGCATCACAAATTTTTAAAGGATAAGTTAAATACATGCTTTAATTTAAATGGAGTAAGAAGAGTATTCATAAGAATAAGAATAAATTAAAAATAATCATTATTAACTAATAATTTTTTAATTAAATCGTCTATAAAATTATAAAATTATAAATTTAAATTTCCACAAAAATCAAATTAATAATCTAATTGGCTAAAAGTGAGCTCTGGATCAAATTCCAACTCCATGTTTACATAGAAAATATTTTAGGTTTATTTTTATTCATATTGAATTGTGAAATTTTAAATTTGATATTCTAACAGGACATTCATAATAAATTTTTATATTGTATACATTATCTCTTAAAAAAATTGCATGCACACATTTTTTTAAGGTAGTTTGGTTTATAATTTATATATAATAAGGATGATATACATATTGTTTGTTTTTGTAGTAGAAATTAAGCAGAGAAAAAGGAGAAGGGACGGAATATAGAAAGATTTGATTTTTGGTCAAAAGGGCAAGGAAGGGACCCACAGACAAGCTCTATGTTAAGATCGGCTACTTTTAGAGAGAGTGGGAAAAAATATATAGCTACTTAATTTATTTTGTCTTTCTCAAAAAAATAATTTTATTTTATTTTATATATAAATTAAAAAATTTAATTATTTTTAATTTATTACATTAATCTTATTTTTTTTTTCTAAAATATTTTTATTTAAAATATTATTATTATACACTTTCTAATTTTTTTTTCAATATTTATAATAATTAAATTATTTATCTTAATTAGCTACTTTAACAATGTATTTTAAAAAATTTATAATTTTAATATAAAAAAAATAAAAATATAATTATATATATATGATAAAATTGATGTAAATTAATAAATTAATGTGAATTAATAAATGATTTATTTGATAATTATTTATTAAATAAAAAAATTATAATTTGAGATTAATGAAAAAGAAAAATAAAATTATCTTTTACGATGAAGATAATAATTAATTAACTTAATTCTATTTTTTTTAGAACTAATTAATTTATCTATGCATTTGATTTTGTTAGGTTATTTAGTTTTTTCGTAAATTTTTTTATTTTTTATTTGTTAAAAATTGAAAAAAGAATTTTTTTTCCAAAATATTCTAATTTTTCTCTCCTTTTTCACTCTGCCTCCACAAGTCCAGACCAGCACCATTCACAATCGTTATCATCACTAGATTCATTGCTCAAGCTTCTCGTTTCCGATTTGAGCAGTGGCTAACACATGTAGGTGAGTTTACGTTCTCACCACCATTGACTCGAGCTCTCATTTGTCACTCCTGAGTTCCCATCGGGCCAAACACAGCGCTTATCCTTTTGAATTATTCACTTTAGCCTTCTTCTACGATCTATTGACATTAGAGAAACTCTTTGAAATGTTTAAAATGATAAAAACATGAAATGCGGGGACATATAAAATCATGTTATAATATATAGATAACTCTGTAATATGATTTTAATTATATATAAAATCGAAACATACCTCTAAAATCTTTAATTTCAATAATCCTAAATAAATTTCTATCTTTAAGCTTCTACCTACCTTATATTGAGTGACTTCAAACAATTTTAGAACTTCAGTTTGAGTGGACAAGCATAGAGATAGTTGTTCACCTCTTCTCATAAAATGAATCTTCCTTTAAAAAGAAAACATTTTATCTTTTGTTTTTTTTTTTTTTTTTTTTTTTAATTTCAAAACGAATATCTCTTTTTAAAAGGAAAATAATATTATGTTTTATCTACTTTTAAACGATATTATAAATTGATTACTTTTAAAACTTGAATAAATTTAATTATAATAAATTATGAACTAATATATTATAAATTCGTAATTACACTTCTTATTTAAATTTAAATTTCTAAAATCATTAAATATTTATTTAATTTCCCATATTAAGAATACATATATTAATCAATTAAATTAAATTAAATTACTGGCAATTTAATTTAATTTTCAATTTAATACTTTGAAACTTATATTTAACTTATTTTATGTGTTTGATATAAAATTAATATGCAGGATTTACACAATAAAAATTTATAAACTTTTTTAAGAGGCATCATTAATCTCTAAACTGAGACATAGATTACATCAATAAATTGATATTTTACAAAATATATATTATTATTACTAAACTCATTAGGATTATTAATCCATAGTTAACCACACTCTTTGATGATTAAAATAATAAATAATGCACATTATTTATATCAATTAAATCAGATTTAAGAATATAAATAATCATAATGAATTAAAAAAACTATTTTATAAAGTCAATATAAAAATATTTATCTTTATTTGGTGTTGTTCAATACATATATAATGTATTAGCACAATATATTAAAATTATATAATTCCCATGAGTAATTGATTTAGAAAATCACCAAACTTTAAGGATGGTTTCGAGTTAGTCACTAATCAAAAAATTTTTGCGAGAAATATTTCAAAATAGTTTTATCCAGTGATCACTAGACAATTTTTTTTACTATATGTACAAGATCTTACATATCACCTTGTCACTTAAGAAAAAAAAAAGGCCACATCAACGTTCTAAAAAATTCAATTTTTTGCTTTTTTTTTTTTTTCTTCAGTTCATTGTCAATGCATTCAATAATAAAAGACCAAAAAGATCCACGAACAAACATAGAAAGAACAAAAGCCAAATACAACATTGAGATTCAAGAACCAAAGCACCACCGCCATCACCACTATGTTCATGATTGCATCACCACTATCGTCTCCTTTGGCTTTGGCTTTGCAAGGGGCAAGAGAGACGGTAATTTTAATTAAGAAAAAGTGCAAAATCTCTATAAATTTAAAGCAAATCTCAATCCCAATTTAGATCTATTTATCATCAAAGCCCTAAAAATTAGGCAAAATCCAACAGAATGAATTATTTTTCTCTTTAATCTGAAACATACCCACTCTCATTTTCCTTGTTCTAAATGCATTGAAAATATTTTCATCACCATGTATTCGCCCAATTTGGGAGAGACGTAATTTTCGATTACAAAAAAATTTTGATTCTTTGAAAGTTGTAGTAGAACAACTGAAGAATAAGAAGGAGCATATAAAGATTAAGGTGAAAATAGAAGAGAGCCCGTACAAGGAGTGCACCTATAATGTAATTGATTGGCTCTACAGAGTATATCGCTTAGAAGCACAAGGAGAGAAAGTTATTGCAGAAGGTGAAGAAGAAATTCAGAGAAGATGGTTCAGATGTTGTTGTTGTGGTGAAGGAGACCCTCTTGAACTAGTAGCAAGGAAGTCGACTGGTGAAGAGGCAGTTACGACATGAAGTAAAAATGGACGGAATAATTAAATAGTACTAAAATGCAGCAATAAATTAGTTAATTTCTAAAAATAGAATGAATAAATTAGTTAATTAGATCAAATTTTAGAAATAAAATTGTCTCGTGTATATAAATTATTTTTAGCATTTGGGGTAGAGATTTAAATATAAATTAATTATATAGGTGAGTTTTGCATTTATAACATTTCAAAATTTTAATTAATAATTCTAAACATATTTTTTAAAACTGTAAAATTAAGATTTTGAATTTCAATTGAAATTCAATTTGTGTATATTCACCTTTTTATTTTATTTTGAAAGATAGTGTTATAATTAATTCTGTTCTAAATTTTATTTTCTAGCCATCATCAATCTCCTTTTTTTTTTTTTTTATCAACAATGATTCCTTTCATTTAAAAAATTAATTAATTAAATAAAGATATTTCTAAATCAGTTAATCTGTATTTTTTTTAGTATGAATTTAGTATTATTGTATTTTTTTTTTTAATTTTTCTTTTGGATTTTTTTATGGAATTACTACTTCTTATTTCATAGAAATACTTTATTCTTCTCTTATGAAATAATTATGTTCTTTTAGACTATTTATAGTGTTGGAGTTAATTTTTAAATTTTCTATTAATTTTCAAATAATTAAATTTGTTCAAAAACATGAAAATTGATTTGTAGTTTCAAAGCTATCAAACAAAACATACTTCCTGTCAAGTTATTAGTTCCAATTTTCCATCAATATGATTAAAAAATATTTTATTATTTTAATAATTCTTGATGTATTCTTTTATATTTTTATTTTCTTATCAAAATATATTATTTTTAATATATAAATAAAAATTCATGATATCCTTTAAAAAACAATTAGTCATACAAGTCAATTGTCTTAAATCTCTCCTATATTTCACTTTAAAAATTAAAATATTTTTCTTATGAGAAATTTTAAATGAGATCCTTCTTTGATATCATTTACATACATTATTATTACTTCAAATATTTTTATTTATGTGATTTATTTTTCTACATAAGGTATCTACAAAAATTCCCCTCTCCTATATATTTCAATCATTACTTCAATGTAAATAAGTTGTCTTCTATCACATATTGAATTTAATTATTTTCAAACCTTCCATCTAATTACAAGTTCCAATTTGAAACAATTCCTTTTTTTTTTATTATTATTTTCTTTGAATTCGCATTGAAGTATAATTTAATTTTTATTTTTATATTTTTATTTTGTATTAGATGATTTTAAAGATTATATTTTTTATTTAGCGATCATAATATAAAGTAATCATTGAATAGATAATTTAATAACTAATATTTATTTCATAATATAAGATGTTAGATAAAATTTAACTGAATTTCATCGATATAATTTATTTTTTAGAGTAATTTATTTCTAAATAATTAAGTTTTTATGTGGTATTAAATAATTAAGCTTTAATTTCGACATTGGGTCCAACTGACTCCAAATTGTGAATTTTTTTTTTCTAATGTTATTTAGTGAATGATTAATTAATAAAGATGGATTGCAACACTAGTTATAGTCAATGAAGAAGATTTGTAAAGAAGATTATGTTTGTATTGTAGGCCCCAAAAGACTAAAACATGGAGAGGGAATCAATGATATAGTTCAATCCAATAGTTGCATCTCAATGTGAATTGTGATATTTTACCCACTAATAAATTAAAATAAAATAAAATAAAATATATTTGAAAGGTGAATAAATAAAAGAAAAATAATATCTTAACAAAAGAAAGAAAGAAACATAGGTAGAGAGTTAGAGAGTAGAGAGAGGCCCACAAAAGGAAACAACATCAATGAACTCTTGTGGGTAAATGGGTATATTTTGGCATGGGAGGTGATGATGCCTCCACTTGGTCCCTTCTTTTCTTTAATTTAATTAATTATTATTATTATTATTTTTTGCTTTTCTTGATAACCAAGCAGCAGCAGAGATTTATATATTATTCACTGTTCATCCCCCATAGTCAAGAATCAAGATCTTTAATTAATTACTATAGCTCTTAATATTAAAGTTGGACTTATGTTTTGGGACCATATATACTCTTTTAATTTTCTTTTTACCTATATGTAATTTAATGTATTGATTCTTAAGGGATCACATGTAGAATTAAAGATTCACAATTTAGTTAATAGGATTTTTTTAAGCAGTGAGACAATGTTATAAATTAATTTTCGAGCATTATGTTAAATTTATTATTCTAATATGGTAAAAAATAAATTTATATCAAAATTAATAATTTTGTAAATGATATATTTTTTTTCATTTATGATCTACTTCTCAAAAATTAAATGTTTATTAATAAAAAAAAAAAAAAAAAACTATTTTATCAATTAAGTAATTCTTATACTTCCTCCCCCCTACTCGTTTTTATTGGTGAAATTGAAAATTTTATTTTGTTTCAATTTTTCTGTCACTTTAAAAAATTACTTTGTGAAAAGGATAATTTATATATGTAGCTGTTTTTTTTTTATAATTGATTTTATTTAATTTTTTTAAAATTTTTTATGTAAATATTATAAAAGATAAATAAATAAAAGAGAAAATTATAGATTTCATATTCATGTGAGTATACTTGTGTTTGGATTTTTGATGCAAGCATTTATAAGTATAATTTAGGAAGAAAAAACAGCATCCCATTGATAACAGGCAAGAAGTCCAAGCTTAAGCAGTCTTAGCTTAAGCAGTCTTATTAGTTAGTAATTAGTTTTAATTCTTCGTACTATTTGAAATATAAACTTAGACTTTCACTTGTAATTAGTTGAAAGTATTTTTTAAGAAACAACATAATATTTTTCTCTCTTTTCATTCTAAATTGGTTAGAGTTTCTGATATAATTCTATAATAGCAATCTAAAAACTTCTCATAATATTATAGCATGATGATTTAGACAAATTAAGATTAGAATTGGAATTATGATGATCGATTGAAAAATTAGAGTTTCAGATTGATTGAAAAAAAATAGATTCATTGACGGAAGGAGAGAATCAAGTTCATATAAATCAAAGAAATCATGAGAGTCATAATGAAGATCATTTGATGTTGTAGAATTCAGATCATCCAGGCATGATTCCAGTAACTACAACTTTGAATGGGAGCAATTTCATGTTATGGAGTAAATTATTAAGATAGCTTTTGGATGAAAGTGAAATTAGGGTTCATTAACTGGAAATGCCCTATATGCTAGAGGAGGATTCTGAAGAATTCGAACAATGGTAGATGGTTGATTGTATGGTTACATCTTGGACCTTGAATTCACTTTTCAAAGACTAGGTAGATGCATTCATATATGCATGTAGTGCTAGAGAATTATAGAGTGAGTTAGAAGAGAAGTTTAGGAAGATTAATAGATCACTCTTATATCAAATACAAAGGGAAATTGACTATGTGACTCAAGAAAATGTGTTTGTTTCCATGTATTACAGAGGATTAGAAAGCTATAGGATGAGTTGAATTTCCTCATGTAAGTACCAGTGCACATATGTAGAGTAGCTGAGAGTGTAGCTGATGCAAATTGCTTGAATAGACTAATGTAATTCTTTATGGGGCCATATTAGAAATCAAGTCATATTGATGGATCCTCTACCAAATGTTAACAAGGCATATTTTATGGTCTTGAGAGTGGAGAGAAAGAGGAAAGTCTGTATACTTGTTTGTTATGTAACAGACAGTGTTGCAATATTAGCTAAGAATCAAATAGTTAGGAGGGATTATAGTAAAGAGGATAACAAGGAAGGATATAAGGGAGGATAATAAGGAAGGATAATAAGGAAGGATATAAGGGAGGAAACTGGAAGAATAAGGATTATGGGAAGAAGTGTGAAAAATATGGTATACACAGACACATAAAGGAGACTTGCTTCAAGCTTGTAGGTTACCTATAGTGATATGAAAAACTTCAGAAGTTGATAGGAATGAGTCAGCCTAGAATAGTTGCATAAGTTACAGAGTCTTCAGTTAAAGAGAATGCAACTTCACAGGAGCTTGTAAAGCAGTACTGGACCTTAGCTAATACTAACATAGTTCAAAAGGAAGTCCAAATGTACATGAGGGGGTAAAGGGATTATAGAGGGTGCATTTGCCAACTATCTCAACTATGTACATATAGCTTATACTATTGCTCTTAATTGTTTTAATTGTGGACTTGAAAACTTATGGATAGTAGATTTAAGAGCAATCAATTACATATATTTTGACATTAGTCACCTAAGCCAAACTTTTAAACAAAATTTTTTCAATGTTATTCAATTACTAGACAAATCAATTTAAAAAGTAGAACATAGAGGAACTGTCATACTTGAATCCAAACTGACACTTGAGAAAATGTTTCATATACCAAGTTTTAGATTCAACTTGTTGTCAATAAGACAATTAGCACAAACTGTTAAAATCAAAATAACCTTTTTTGCTACTCAATATGAATTTTAGGACTTAAAGCTGAGACAATTATAGTAGTAGGAAGATGAATCAGGGAATGTAAAATTAAGATCACTCATGCCTCACTGAAGATATTATAAATGAGTTTCATTCTGAGACTTTTATTGTAATTATTATTGTTTAAGCAAAATAGTTTGTGTCTTGTACAATGTTCCCTAAATAATAAAGAAACTATATTAATCTCTTTCAATTTGTTGCATCAAAGTCTAGGCCATGCTTCTCTTTCCAATATTGAATATATACCAGTTGAAATTAGTGATAAAAAAGCAATTAATGAGGTCTGTGATGTATATCCTAAGCCCAAACAACAAAAATTACACTTTTTCATAAGCAAAATCCACACTGAACAACCTTTGGAGTTGATACATATTGACTTATGGGTCCATATTAAACACTATAAATTACAGGTGTTCATTATATGCTAACCACAATGGATGATTTTAGTAATAGGTAGGGATGACAGGATTTGAACCCATGACATTTTGTACCCAAAACAAACATTACTAAGTTGCACTACATCCCTTTTAATTAGCTTACAATGTTATTGTATAGAATAACAGTTTAGTTTACCACATGTACTTTTCTCCATTAATATTGATATATATTTTCTTTTTCTTTTTCTTTTTTTTTCTTTTTTTTTTTTTTTTTTTTATCTCATCCTATATCTTATATCATATAACATATCAAACATATCATATATTATATCTACATGGACTTACCTTCTCGAAGATAAAAGTCAAACCTTTTACCAACTGAAGAGTTTCATTGCTTTAATTCAAAACCAATAAGAGTTTCATTGCTTTAATTCAAAACCAATATAAGCTATCAGTCAAGGCCATTGGAATTGATAATGGTAGTAAATTTTTTAATCAATAGTGTCAAACCCTATTTTCTGACCTGGGAATCCTTCATCAATGGTCTTGCCCATATACATCCGAACAAAATGGGATTGTTGAAAAGGAAATATAAGCACTTATTGCAAGTAGCAATAGCACTTGTGTTTCAATCAAATATACCTAAAAAGGTTTAGGGAGCATCTACTCTTACTGCCACTTTCATCATCAATAAACTACCATCAAAATTGCTTAATTGGAAAATGCCTTATGACATTTTAAATGCCAAATATCTTGACTATGACAACCTTAGTGTTTTCGGGTGACTATATTTTGCCACAAACACAAGACCACATAAAGATAAGTTTAAAGTTAGATTTTACAAGTCTATCTTTATGGGATATATTTCAGAACATAAAGCCTATAAAATGTATGACTTACAAACTCATACTATCTTAATGTTTAGAGATGTCATTTTTTATAAAACCAAATTTCCTTTTAAAGAAAATACCCTTATCATTTGCCTTATGATTCCTTTCAAGAATCAGAAATAGTATTGCCCTTACCTCAAGATTCTTGTGTTAGTGATCCTATTACCATATATGTATAGCGTTGAAACCCTACAACACCTGAATTACTTTCACTAAATAATTCTAATGCACAATATGGTACTTTGCTTGAAATAAACAATAAACCTTTAAATAACATAAATATCTTACATGTTCCAATCCAAAATGAATTCTAAGAACCACAAATGCAATATAAACCTATTAAACATAGCAGTAGAATGAGAATTAAACCAAAATGGTTGCAGGATTTTATACCTACAACTTAAATTGATATTGACTTAACTTCTATAATTGATTCTAACCATGTGCCCTTACCTTGAAAACCATATCCTTTATCAATTTTACCTCATTGTTTTAAAACAATTGATTCATCACATATGCTACTTGTTGCAAATATTTTTGTTATCCATGAGCCTAGTTCCTAAAGTCAAGCTAAAAGTGTTCTAAACTAGGTGCAAGCTATGAAGAAGGAAATTTAAACCCTATAATTAAATAAGTCTTGGAATATTGCAAATTTGCCTAATAAAAAAAGCCAATAGGATCAAAATGGGTTTATAAAATCAAATCTTGACTTGGTGGTATTCTAGAAAGGTACAAGGCTAGATTATTAGCCAAGGATTACAACCAAATAATTAGTCTAGATTACACTAAATGTTTCTTTCCGACTGCCAAGTTGGTGACTGTCTTCCTGGCTATTGCATATGCTAAAGGCTAGCCAATCCATCAAGTAGACATTAACAATGCCTTCTTGCATGAATTTCTAGATGAGGAAGTGCACACACTTTTTCCTGAAGGTTATCAAGTGTCTAATGCTTCTAAGGTTTGCAAGTTAAAAAAGTCTCTTTATGGACTTAAGTGTGCTTCAAGGCAATAAAATATTGAATTCACTGCCAAGTTGAAATTATTTGGGCTTATCAAGTCAACACATGAATATTGCCTCTTCACCAAAATATTTTCCATAGGCTTTCTTGCTCTTATAATCTATGTGGATGATGTTTTGATTGCAAGCAATAATAAAGAGGATATTATGGCAATGAAATATTTCCTAGATTCTTAGTTTATATTAAAGATTTAGGACTTGTAAAATAATTTATAAGGCTTGAAATAGCTAGAACAAAAATAGCTTGTACATTAATCAAAGGAAGTATATCATGGATATACTTCAAGGTAATGATCTTACTAGAGCAAAGTCAGCTTTGCTATCCTTCTAGTTTGAAGCTTAGAGATTGTGAATATACTTTGTTTGAAAATGCAGAACAATATAGGAGGATGGACCTAAACCTCACTAGACCAGACATTACATATGCTACTCAATAATTAAGTAAATTCATGCATGCTCCAAGAGTTCATTACTAGGAGAAAGCTCTACATGTGCTTAAATATCTCAAAAGTTGCCTCTCTATTGGTCTTTATTTTCCAACTTCTTCATCATTACAATTGACTACATTCTATGATGCATACTGGACAACTTGTTCTTTAACTAGAAAATCTCTCACTGGTTATTACATATTCTCAGGGTCTTCTAATGTATTAGAAAACTAAAAAGCAGCTTACTGTCTCCAAATCATCTACGGAAGCTGAGTATAGATGGCCAACACTATATGTGAACTGTATTATCTTTATTATCTTTTGCGAGAATTTCAGGTTCCTCTTTCTTTGCTTATTCTATTTCACTGTGATAATCAAGCTACCATATATATTGTTGCCAACTATGTAAATCATGAAGACCTAAACACCTAGAAATTGATCGCTATGTTGTGAGGGACAAATTTAGGGAATGATGTATTTTGCCCACACATGTCAACATCAGAACATAACTTGCTGAATCTATTTATGAAATCTTTGTCATCCAAAGCACATCATCTTCTACGGTCCAAGATGAGTCTGATGCATCAGCCTTCATTTTAATAGGGGATGTAAGTTTAAGTTATGAAGTAGCAACAACAGCCTAGTGATAACAGACTTGAAGCCAACCCAATAATAATAGACCTGAAGCTCAAGTTAGATTGAAGCCTAGTTCTTCTATTTAGTTAAGCAATCTTATTAGTTAGTAAATCTTATTAGTTAGTAGTTAATTTTTTTTACTTTTTGTACTATTGATATGTGATATATAAACTTAGGTATTCACTTGTAATTAGTTGAGAGCATTTTTTTAAGAAATAACAAAATATTTTTCTCTCTCTTCATTCTCGATTAATTAAGGTTTCTGATACACTGTTACAATGGTAGTCTAAGAATTTCCCAGTATTAGCAGGGTTTATCAAAGCCAAAAATTTGGTTTGGCATGGTCATGAGGCAATTTTGGTTAAAGAGCTTATTATAAATGGGTACCTCTTATAGTCACACAGTTCAGCAATAGGTGGATCTAAGGGCATTTGGTGAGTCCATACTATGGACATTGGAATCACTAAAAAGTAGGAGACAAGACTTACATGTGAATGGGAGAAAAACTCTTAACCGATTAGACATAAGTACATAACTTTTGTTGTTATTGCTTTCTTATGTTGGTTTTTTCTTTTTAAAAAACATAATTTTGAGATTTCAATTTATTAAATGCTGATGAATTTATAAGATAAATTTAGAATTAACGGAGATAACTTACTCTCATTTGCATTAGTTGAATAGAATTAAAATTATTTTTATTTAAGCTCAATTAAAATAATTAAATTTTTTATAAAAATATTATTTTATTACTTTATAAAAAAAATTATTAAATATAATTGTTTTAAGAGTATGAATAATATATTATAATTGAGTTTGTTTAGACCAAAAAAAATTTTCGTTCATGTTGGATATTTTTCACAATAAATTGAAAAAATCAAGTGAATTTTTAAATTAATTTATATTTCTATATTAAAACAACATTGTACGTTATCAATAAAGAAGAAAATATAAATTTTAAAGGTTAATTTAATTGATAAAAATATTTTTTTTATTAATTAAAATTTAATTTTTGAGGGATTAAATTATAAATAATTAGAATCAGTGAAAAAGAATTGAGACCAATTAAAAGAAAAACAAATCAACATACATATATATTTTAGTTTTATCCTTCATTAAGCAATACTTTATATATGTGTAACCTTCAACTTTCACTTAGGAGAAGCTAATTAATTAAGCTCAATTCTTCACTTGGCAATAAAAAGAACATCAATGATTAAAAAAAAAAGTCTTATTTATTATATCAACAAATTATAATAAAATAATAGTTTCTCTTAATCTCAAAAATCAAAATAAAATATTGAATCTCGATATTAACAACATAAGTGAGAAGTCTAAATTATTATGGTTGATATCAATCAATCAATCATATGGTTCTTTTATAAGACATTATATTATCTTAATTTTAGGGTAGTGGTGCTTGCCAAAGTGGGAGACCAAAGCCAAGTATCTCTCGTGGCACGTTATATATATAACATAAATTAAGATTTAATGCTTAAAATTTCAGCCTAGTGGTGGTGAAGCTACTCAACAAAAGAGGAGATTAATGCTTCTATTAGCCTTGCTAGAAGTACTAAAAACCTGTTGATAGGAAGTTAGAATGTAATTATTTCTCACATCTTTAGCATTGATCGGTTTGCTCAATTAAATAATAAATTAAACATAGTTTATCATTTGCCTGAAAAACTCTCTTTTAAGAATTTTAATATTTTTTTTCATGATATTTGTGAAGTTTTGAATATTAGAAACTGTATTATGTAGTTTATTTTTTCATTATTAAAAAGAAAATTAAAATTTAAAAGCCAAAAATGAAAGAAATTTTAAAATCAAAGCCAAAAAGCTAAAGAAAAAAGAAAAAAGAAAAAAGAAAAGAACCATCAATTTCATCTTTTCTTTGCAAGAGTCAAGAATAGCACTACAATGAGGGAATCAAAGTGACACCAAAGTATAGAGGATAGAGACCCCACTTTATTATCATCATTGAATATTGCATTTTGACTGTTAAGAAAAGGTGTTTTAATTTTGTTATTATTAAGTTTATTATTAGTGCTCATTTTTTATAATTACCATTATATATAGTTATGAGAAACAATTTCACCTCTTTAGAGGATAAGGTTTCAAAAATATGTAAAAGCATATATAGGGAAGTTTGACATCTTCAAAGACCCTTTTTCCTACTCATCAAAATATTTATAAGAATTCTTTTATTAATTATTATTATTATTATTATTAACTAAACTTAATCAATTTTAATTTATCGAAATCATAAAGAGTTATTTTCAGTTGAGAGATTCCGAATTCAAATTTTAGTTAAAGATAAATAGTATATTATCACAAAAAAAAATATTTAAAATCTCGAGAGAATAAATTATTATTGATTGATATAATATTTCACAAAACATCAATATATTAAAATGTGATCAAATTCTAAAATAAAAAAGGAAAAAAAAAATAACAATCTTATATATATTTATATAAGGAGAACTCCATTATAAAATTAAAAGTGCATATTAGATTTTAAAAAAAAAAAAATCAATGGAAAACTTAGTCATATATTCTAAAACTTATGTTCTTAATTATTTAATTAACCATTTTACCTTTAACACATAAAAAGAAGCAAAATTCTTGCTTTTGCTAAATGCATACGCTTGGGGTCAATTCAAATTAAGTTGGACCATCTAATCTTTGATAATTAACCGATAACCCTCACAAGTAAAATGATTTTGATCATTGAGTACTCCTTAGGCATACTTTTTATTGAGAGATTAAATTGTATCCAATCAATTAGCTAGCTAGGACATTTTTAAAAAAATGCAAATTAATACCACTAATTTATAGGTTAATTAGCTAGTAGAGATTCATGAACTTTCTAAATAAATAAAAAAATCTATTAAAGAAAAAAAAAACCCCACCAAATTTCAACATATATATATATATATAAAAACATATATAAATGTTCATAATTAAATATATTATTATTGAATCGGCCCTGCATCGATCCTCTTATTCAAAATTCAAATGAAAAATTATTAGATAGAATATGAATATATCTTTTTTATTTATATTTAAATAAATTCATGTGTGATTGAAATGAAAATATATTCATATAAATTTATTTTTATATGATAAAAATATATATTTTTATCATATTTAATAATTTTTCAATCCAAATATCCTAGTAGTCAAATGATATAATTATATTGGTTATGTGTATGCATGCTTTAGAAGCTAAAACACAAAAGGGCTAACTAGCCCTAGCAAATAAGAAATTATAGGATAATTTACTTTTTAAGTACTATTATTTTTTATTTATTTCCATAAATTTGGGTTATAGCTAAAATGGGGCGTGACTTTTCATGCAAAATCAAGGAAAAAAAAAACAGAAAAGAAAAGAAAAGAGAAAGGAGTGAATAGAAGAGAATTGGGGCAGAGAAAGAGTGAGACCAAATTGTGTTCAATGGCACGCCAATGGGCCAACCCTTTACATCACTTGCCACAAATTAGATTTTATTTTTCCTTTTGTTTTACAATCCAAATGATTGGTAATGAGCTCAAAACAGGCTTTCTCTTTTGACCCTCTCTCTCTCTCTCTCTCTCTCTCTCTCTCTCTTAACTCCAATTCCTATATATATATATTCTTTATTATTATTATTATTTTATTTTTGTGTATATGTTAGTGAAGATTGGCATAGAAATAAAAATTTGGGAGCATAAAATGTCATTTCAAATCATTTAGGTGTTTGTTTGTGGGTTTTTAGTTTAACTTCTTGGCTTTTCTTGTACACCACCACATTAAATTGGGATAAGTACAAGAGTTAATTTGGGATTTTATATATAATATGTGGACCTTAATTGGGTTTACTTTAATTAGTCCTTTTAATAATGTTCTGTGGCTTTACATGCATGAGCATGATTCTAATATGATTCTATTGACTCTAACATGAATATTTTTTTTTTCCTAAACAAAATTAACTTTATATTTCATTGATTTTATTGTATATTATATATATTTATTTGTATTTAAAATAATAATTTTTTTAATATAAAGTGATATGACAGTTACATACCAATTTTCTTATATTATATTAAATTTTTTAATAATAAATCCTTTTTAATTGAGGCCTAATCTTCTAATATCTAAGAAACAAAATCTCTTAAGGAAAATAAAGTTTGTTTCTTATTATCATTTAAGTTGTTATTGAAAATAATTATGATAAAAATTAAGTTTACTTAGAAACTAATAAATTTTTTAAAATCAAAGTTTTCATATTTTAATTATATACATTTCAATATAATTGAAGAAACATTTTAAACTAAAATTTTCTAAGTTTTTGAAAAAGAAAGTTTCAACCTTAAATTTAAACAAATTTTATAATTAAAAAAAAAAACATTAATTCATGCAATCATTAAATTAATTATTAGGCTAATGATTCAAATAGTTAATAGTTTAGATGAACCACTTCAATCTAAATTCTATTACCAAAAAAATCTTGAAATTGGGAAAAAAAATATTCATACATTGTATGAAATTAACATTTCAATCTTTATAATTATAAGACTTCTTTATTTTATTTTATTTTATTTTAAGATAAAAGTGAAATGTAATATTGCCATGACAAAGAGTATGTACAGAAAAAGACATGTAAATGTGCAGTGCATGGCCAAAATTCAGGCCTTTGACCAACAATAAATATTTTCATACCGCAATAAATATATTTTAAAAATATATTTTAATTTTAATTTTAATTTTATTTTAAAAATATATTTCATACCACAATAAATATTTTCTTTAATAAAATATAAAATACACATATCATATATTAATTTTTATAAAAATAATATTTTTTTTTTTTATTAATTTTCATACGCATTGTATTGAGTATATCTCTCCATTCAAGTCAATGACAAATTATTCACATTGAAATTAAAGAATTCCTAAATAAAAAAAAAAAAATCTTATTTATAATTTAATCCTAAGAATTAAATTTAAATTAATTAAAAAATAGCAAATTTTTTTACTAATCAAATTAACTCAGGTTAATAAATACGTTAATGTATTGTTATCATGTCATGATTCTATGTATTAATATATAAGATTTATCAAAATTAAAATTTAATGATAAGTACATATTCTCTTGAATTATAAACTCAGAATCAATTTTTCATTTCAATGCTAAAAAAAAATTTATTGAAAATACATACTCTCCCAATTTATTTATTTTTTTCTTGGAACTTTGAGGGGTAGAGTTCATCATCAAAACCCTGTTGTGGTCTATCCAAGAAATGAAAGCATTAGTGTAAAATGAATGAATGGTTTTTTCTTCAAAAGTTGACTTAGTAAAGGGAACAATTAATCTTCTTCAGCTTAAAAGAAGAAAGTCACTGTTTGAGTATGCCAATAAAATTTTTTCTTTGCAGAAGTGGAAAATGACAGTGGGGATAGTGAAGTGAAACTCTTATGATGACCTTTTCACACGCTTACCCCACTCCTCCAAATAAAGTTTACAAAATAATCATTAGTTCGTTTTGTTGTAATATTTTCTTTTCTCTCCAACTTCACATTTTTCTAAATTAAAATATATAATTACTATTAAATTAAAAAAAAATTCAGGATGTCTATTGTCTATGATATATATTTTTGTTATTTATACTTCTTATTATGTTTAGTACATTTTAGAATTGAATGACATTTCATGTGTATTCACTTTCTAATGATTATTATTTTATTCAATTTATATAGGTAATTATTTAAAATTATTATAAAATATAAATATATATATATATATATGATATTAGATTTTAAATATTTAATTATTTTAAATGACTAGTTTTTTGAATGGATTTTAAAAATATATAGCATAAATGTATTTGTGAAAAAAATAACAATCATTGGAACATACACTATTACCTTATGAAATACTATAAAAATCATAATAGGAAATAATGTACAAATAACCTCATTTTGGGAATTTAATTTTTTTTTTATAAAGTATTTATGAGCTAGGGACAGTTTAGCTTATGATATAGTTTATAATATTTTGGTTAGAGGTGCAATTGAGTCTAATAGAGTCAATATAATACTAAACTTGAACTTGACATCATTGAAAAATTTAAAATTTAAAATTCGACTCAAACTAGAGTTGGACTTGAATGAAAAATTTAAACTTAACTAGATTTAATTATCATTTAAAACTTTAATTAATATATTTATTAATATTGAAATATAATTTGAATAAAATCTAATAAGATACAACTTAAATTCAAATTAATAAATTATTTTATATAATAAAAATATTTATTTAAAGTTATATAAAATTTCAATATTAGATTATGCTTTCAATTTACTAGAGAAAAGATTTGACTTGTTACTCAAATAACTTAAACTCGAGTTTGACTCAACTAAAATTAAAACAAATTTAAATAGTTTACAAGTTAAGTTTGAGTATTTTACAAGTTAAATTCGAGTATTTTACAATTAAGTATAAGTAATTTGATTCATTTACACCCATAATTTTCAAATTCAATCAAGCCTTCAATCCTGTAGGAATAGATAATTACCAGTCAAGAAATTCAACCGAAATCAAATTAAAAATTGAATCGAAAATAATTATATAAGTAATAAATATTTTATGAAATAATTATTACTATTAAATTTTTTATTTGCAAAGATAATATAATAATATTGTGAAAAAAGTATGTCCAGATAAGTATATGGCTCAAATGGTTGAAGTTCTAAATTTAATACAAAATGGTATTTTTTTGTTAATTTGAATAAGGTGTCCGGATCCTCAGATCAAACCAGTCTATGATCCGCAGGAGCGGTATATGATCTGATTTTTTATTAATCCAGTTCAATCAACTGAACCGGTCTAAGTCTGAAAATATTGATTACACTCCGTAATTTCAGCCTAATTGGCCTCCCATAAATCAAAAGAAAAATACAAAGTCCCTTTACTCTCCTTAAGTTCCAGAGAATACGAGAAAAGTGTAAGATATAAATGATAATGAAGACATTAAAGATATTATTGTTCAAAAATATCAGAAACAGTAATAGAGGTTTTTGAGTTGGTTTGCAATGTAGTAGACATGCATTTACAGAAGGCATTTCTGTTCTTTAATCAACTCCCAGTAAAAATGATAGCCCTAACAAAATTAACTCTCCCTTTTTGCAGCAACAAGCAATCTGAAAAGTAGATTGCATTCTCAAAGAATAAATGGGAAAAGAAAAAGCTGCTTCTACAAACTAAAAGGTACAACGTTACTGGCATTCTCACATTTCATGTATTGATAACTACAGATGCCAATAATGTCAATAAACTCCATTGTTATCAGAAGGTTCCTATTTAAAACCTAAGCCAATAAGTAACAGACGTCTGAAAAAGATCCCGTAGGGAAAGGCATAGCCAAGACCAATGCTTGCTTCTTTCACTTCTGACAGCCAATGTAGTCTCCAGCCTACGTTCTAACAAAATTTATAGATCTTTCTCTAATGGAATTAATTGGAAAGAAAAGCTGGACAAGCCAACTACTCACACTTAATTGACCTGTATATGTGCAAAACAAAGAACAGGGAAGCACGGAAACTCACTGTCCCGAGCATGAGAAAGAAGCCATAGCATATGCAAGCCATATATCCAAAGAAGAAAGAGGTTTGTATAAAGCCAGACATATCAGACCATGCATAGTACTAACATAAGCAGTAAGCATAGATAAACAGCCCAGTCGATCCACCACATAGGAAAGACCCGTAAAAAAATCAAAATTAAGTTCTTCAAAAAAGAGGCATATATATATATATATACGAGAACATTTTCAGTTTTACCGACTGGGAAATAACAATGAAAAACCTTTTAACCTGCATACATAGAACAATTAGTAATGAAGCAAAAATAAAAATAGAAAATTGTTAACCTAACAGATTAAAATAATACTACAAGATGACAGAATTGTCTGAAGAAATGGTAATCTATAAGCACAAGACACTTGAACAAACAAGAGGGCAATACGTTATAATTAATGAGCTGATGCACCAATCTTAATGGAAGAAAAAAGCCTTAAACATGACTCACCAGTTGTCACATAAACAGCTGTCGAGGAAAGATTTTATACCCTTGCAACTTTTCAAGTGAAACTATTGAATATTAACCATGTGACCTCTAGGGAATATCATCTATTATTTATCCTTTTCTAAGTTGATGCAAGGATTCATTCAGTTGAGTGATTGTCGTAATCACTTGTGAAAGTAACTACAATAACTCCCAAAGAATAATCTTTTTGTCCCCACCAAACTAGAGGCAGTGGGTTAGCAAAAATACACTAGAGAAGGGGTTAACCTCTAACCCTCATTAAACAAATGTCATATCAAACAAGGGTTAATGTGGGTAAGTGTGTTACGTTTCACAGCTTTACCCTTACCCTCCTTTACTGCCAAACAAAACACGCCCTAATTATCTAGTAGATAGCATTCACCTGTTTAATAAGTCCTGTTACCTATTCATATTTGATTCCAATTGCTTACATGAATCTCTCTCTTTAGCAACCTCAAGTTTTAAACACAAGAAAAGGATGCATCAAATATTCAACTGTGACTCACCAAGAGGTTGATGCCACTAAATTTTGGAACCCAGAATAACTAATACTTCAGAATCAAATGATAACAAGCAGCAATGAACAAGTTGTGGAACTTTCTTTAGTAAAGATAGGCAAAAAATAGAACTACTAGGCCAAATCATAATATTGTTAAAACTTTGGACTATTTAATAATGAAGGGGAAAGAAACAAAATGAATTTACCTCCACCACCATTCATGATCTTCAGCAGCAAGTTGGACGTATGTCAAAGCCACAGTAATAAAAGCCGTAACAATCAGAAGAATAATGAAGACGAAAAACAGGATGATATAGATAGTGTAAATCCTGTGACCCCAGACACTTGCGAATATGTAGTTAAGCTCAATGTAGATAGTACTAAAAGGCAGAAAACCTGCCATTGCCATCTGAGGAAGAGCACTCCTGTACCAAGGCAATTGTGGGATCTTTCGAGGATATTTTGTGGTTCAACAAGGAGTTTGAAACTTGGCCTTGCTGTTTTTGCCGGCAATACCACCCGACACAAGTAATGGAGATGTTACTAATGTCCATATAAGCACTATGACCACAATAGTGCCAAAAGGCAATGCTGCACTGTAAATAATGGCAACAGTGTTAACGTGGCAGAATGTGAGGAACAGAGGCCCACAGAAAATGCTTCCAGTCAGCAAAAGATTCCTAACCTGTCAACAAAGAAAATGAACTACTTAATTCACTTTTTAATAATCTTGCTTTCAGAAGACTCCCATGAAAAGGTAACCCTAATGCAAATAAAATCCATATACACATACCCAGTTATTTCCTTCAAGCTGACAATAGAAAGAGGTTGCAGTATATCCAGCAATCCCAGAAGTAAGTGCATATAACCAGTGCAGTAAATAGAGCTCCACGATTGTATGGATAAAATACACCACCAGGGCAAGCAGAAAAAGAAATACAGTGCTGGAAGCACACATAAAAAAATATATGATGATGGTAGTTAATCAATATAGCCAAGAGCTAGCAACATAACATAGCCAGCATCACGGTTTAGTGTATAATTTGTAAATGGGTTCCTTACAGTGTGAACAGCTGGGTGCCAGAACCATGGGCAGCAACAAACAAAGTTTTGTACTTTGCGTACCTAAATACATCACCGAGGATGTACTTCCATCCAGTCTCTTCCCAGTCATCAGCTGCTTCCTCGTCTTGTGCATCCCTTGAAGAAGTACACATTGTATAAGAAATATAGACATACTATTAAATTGAACTATATCCACAATTCAAAAATGAATCTTACTATATGTACAATTCATAAATGAATCTTACTTCATGAAGCCATTCTTCAAGACCCGCATGAGAATCGTAGCAAGAAAACCAGTCAAAAGAAGAACAGTCACACACGAGTTTATAATGGAGAACCAATGAATTTCTAAGTGATGTGGCAGTGAAGAAGACAGTAAGTACTTGTCCATTCTCTTCTCAAAGGGAGTATCTGTTTCCTTCCACTTGACAGTATAAAGGAACTCTGCATCAACTTCCTTGTCCTCCATCAAATCCAACAATGAATGAGGATCCATTTGGTTGCTTACTTCAATCGTATGGTCCTTATTGTAGAGAATATCAAATTGGATATGTTTGTAAAGAAAGTATTTGTACTTACTCGGGTCAGCTTTCCCTTCTTTGTCAACCTTTCCAATGAAACCCCAAATGGACAAATCATCATAATACACTTGGAAGTAATAGTCTTTGTCAACAGCATATCGAAACCAAGCAACTTCTTCTTTTGTAAGCTTCTTCCTACAAACAACTGCTGTGTCTTTCTCATCTCGAAAGTTGAGCTTGTAAGGAGCACTAACTAGACGGTCTCCATTCAAAACCTCACCAAGGGCTTCTGTTTTCTCTTTAAGGTGATCTGCCATCAAAATAACATGAACCCATTAAAAAAGGAAAATTGGCAAAATTTTTGCAATGCGCTGTTTTTTACCTTCAAGATCTTCTATTATAAAATACATTTAAGAATACAATATCAATATAGAAAATGCAACAAACAATTGAAACACAAAATATATATATATATATATATATATATATATATATATATATATATATATATATATAACCTGGAACACAGAATGGCAGATCGAAATAGCGATACGTTTCACTGAAAATTCACACAATAAACAATAAAAAACTATCAGTTGAGCAACTCTCCGTCATCTCCAGAAACTGGTTTCATAAGGACACGTTTGGCATCCTTTATTTTATTTCTATTTTAGAATAAAAAATTGTCTCGCATTCTCTAATTTCTAATTTGATGGCTTGATATTCAACTTAAATTCTAAGAAAAATTGAAAAAAATGGAAAAACTAGATCTAGAATTACCTGAGGAACAGAATCGCCGTCCTTGTACCGGTGATCCGAGGCGTCCGAACTCACCTGAGTTACACAACAGGCGATTGCAACCGCGATAACGAGAATGGTTAAAATATGTTTCATGATTTTTGGCTTAAATTCTTTCTGGAAGTAAAATGGATTAGAAGATAGTGAAATAGTTCGAGGGTATTTTATTGTGATTATGAAATTAATATTTGAATTGTATAATGAATTTTAAAAAAAATAATGATTATAAAATTAAAATTTAATCATAAATTATTGGAATGTTATTATGTAATTTTTCAATTTTATTAAGGGTTTGTTCATGGTAAAAAATTAAAATTGAAATTGAGAATTTTAATTTTTTTAAAATTAAAATAGGATTAAAATTATAATTTTAATGTTTGTTTCACATTCAAACATTAAAATTGAAATTAAATAAAAAAAAATTAGTGACGATTAAAGTAACGGTGAAGTTGAAAATGATAGTGAACCGCAAACGGTGATGGTGGGTGATGGTGGATCGTCGGCAATAATAGTCCGGCGAGCCATCGTCATCAGTGATGATAGTTTAACGAGCCTTCACCGCTAGTGGTGGTGGTAGACCGCCAGAAATGATGGTGATAAACCACTTTCGCCGGATAGTAGCGGACAACCATTGCCAGATGGTGGCGAACCACTATGTCAGAAGGTGACTGACCACCGTCGCAAGCGGTAATACTGGAAGTGGCGGTGGCGATAGGAGAGATGATAGCAGTGGTGATTATGAAATTGTAATTCTTATATGTTGAGAAAAAAATTATGAAATTATTTTTTTAATTATATTACAATTCTATAGATTTGTAGGTAGAATTCTAATTTTAATTTTAGATGGCTGCCAAACACTGAAATTGAGAATTTCAATTCCAATTTCAATTCCAACTTCAATTTCAAACTTTTCAAATGAACCCTAAAAATAAAAAGGTCATAAAAAAAATCAAAAATACTCTTGAAAAATCTCTATGAAAAATAAGCGACACTTTTCAACTTATTTTTTTTACTTAAAACACTCTCTCAATTTTAGTTTTTTAAGAACATTCAAACACTTCAATTTTCACTTAAAAATTAAAAACTCCTTAAAACAACCCTTTTAAGTGATTATCCCCTTTTTAAGAGAATTTAAACACTCCCTTACATGTACTTTCAAATTTCATTTTTTTTTATTTTCTTTTTATTCTATATTTAAGAAATTATTAAGTCTGAATCAACATATTTCTTCTATTCACTAAAAATAATCCATACAGGTATATTCGTCCTTTAATCACATATAAATTCATTTTTGCATGAATAAGAGAAGTAAGAGAAATATACTCCTATATTACTTAATAATTTATTTGTGAAGTAGGTTTTTAAAAGAAATTAATGTGTTTCTAGTAATAGTATAATAACGAATAAAAGTAGCATACTTGTTACTATAATATTGGAAATTTTTTTTGTAAGTTTGTTTTTAACAAACAAAACAAAAATTACCTAAATGTAATTAAGTGGATTTTTTTAGATGGAAAATGGAAACAAATTTTTAAGCTCCTAGTTGATTGGTTATAAATTTAAAAGTACTTCAAAAAATTTCCAATATATACCACCAAGGGGCAAGCATTTAGAGAGACATTACTATTCTTCTATTATTTTTGTAGCAATTTTATAAAAAGTGGTTACAAAATGAATGTGTTTTACATCATTAATAAGTAACTTGAAATAAAATAGACATAGTTCTTATAACACACAAGATGAGGACATAATTTGCTTCTACAAGCTAAGGGTATATACAATAGTACAAGCATTTTTTCACTATTTATGTATGTTAGATAATAGCAGATATCCAAAATGTTAATAAACCCCACAGTTCTAAGAAGGTTCTTAAGAGTGTAGACCCCTACTCAACCAGAAGACTCCTTTAAAATAGGCATGGTTGAGGACTAAGTTTGCTTCTTTCACTTCTTATAGTAGATGTAGTCCCCAGTCTAACTTTTTAACAAAAATTATAGATATTTCTCTTACAAAGTACATGGAAACAGATGAGAAAGAACCAACCCACTACTTACACTTGATTGACATGTATATGTGATGAACAAAGAACAGCGAAGCACGGAAAACCACTGTCCCAAGCATGAGAAAAATGCTATAGCATATGCAAACCATGTACCAAAGAAGAAAGTGGTTTGCATGAAGCCAGACATATCGGATCACGCATAGTAGTAATACAAGCAATAAGTGTAGATAAACTGATTGGTTGATCCACGACAGAGAAAAGACCTGACAATAAAAAAAGTGTTATGAATAGGATATCACAGGAGAATATTACAAGTCTTACCAACTTGGCAAAACAATGAGGATCTGTTTAACTTTTTACTCGCAGTTAAGCAAAAATAAGGTGATGGTTGATATGATGCAATATAAGCTATATGGTAATAATCAAGATATATGATTGTCTGAATAGTGAAATAGATTTAGCAAGTAGGTGGCAGTAATGATATGCCAGTTTATAGGTATGCAAGAGGCTTAAGCAAACTGGTGCGCCAAAAGAAGGCTTACTTTGCCAATTTCAACCACATAAGCTTAGTATGTGAATCAGAATCAATAATAGAAACACTTTTATTCCTTTAACTTTTCCTATTGGACTATTTAACCATGTGAATTGTATGTATCGCTATTACTCCATTAGGCATAATTTTATTAGGAGATTAATTGTCGTGTAACATAATTTACTCCTTTGTGCCTCCAACTTAGTGATATTTGACATTTTTACTCATTTTGTAGTTAGACTCTCCCTCTAGGATTTCTTCGTAAGGAGGTGTTGATCAAAGTAGTTGCACAAGCTATTCCAACCTACTTAATAAGCTATTTTCTCTTACAAAAAAGGTTATTGTGGAAATGAAATGGATGGTAGCATAATTTTGGTGGGGTCAGAAGTAAAATGAACAAAAGATGCTTTAGATATTTTGAGCAAAATTAACAAACTCGAAAAAAAGGGTTGTGAACAATGCTATGAACCCTAGTTCTAAGTTTACCAAGAATAAAAGTAAAGTATAAGCAATCCAAAGTAAAGAGAAACAAATTTGTGTTTAGGTAAAATGTATAATCAATCATTTTTAATTCATGTGAATGAGTACTTATATTTGTCATAATATAAGCAACTAAAGTGCCAGCTCAGTTTGACTTACAAAACTAACTAATTAACAAACTAAAACAAACTAGCTACAATTTTTTATAATGCCACTTGTAATAGATTAACTTCTATTAATAATACTATAACTAATTTTAACAAAACTTTAACAAATTACAATAACTTATATTAACATCCCCTTCAAGATGGGGCTTGGTGGGTGTAATACCCGCTATTTTGAAGTGTATTTGTTGATTTTATTTGTTTGGAGAATTTTAAATTTAAATGAGCAGTTTGAAAATTTCAGAAACTTTTGTTTTGAACTGCAGCAGAATTCAGTGTTGTTCATTACTTGCTCTTAAAGACATAATTGGGTAAAGTGTAAAATATAAAAGTTGTTAATTTATGTTTAGCTATAATTCTGTAAAATGGTTTGATAAAATTCTGAGTATGTGATGAGTTGTGTCTATTTGTACAAGGTTGGTCTAGATGAGAATTCCTGCAGGGATGCAGTACATGTTTGGAATTTCTGAGAATAACTGAGATAGAATTTGTTGAAGTTGTAAACATGAAATATGTTTCTTTGTATGTTGAGATGATGTCTGTAAAATTTCAGAATTTTTGGATAAGTATATCTCAGTGGAGAGTGTTTTGTATTAGGGCTATTCGGTTGGGTTTTGATGCATGAGTCTGGATGACTTTTGGGAAAGTCACCACTATCTGTATGTTGATTAGTTTGATATGAAATTTGGATATGTTGTGCTTCTGTCTGTTGATTTTAAGTGGCAAGAAGAATTGGTAAGTTTGGATTTTTGTAGCTCATTTGCGAGCTGGCTTAATGTGGGATGTTCAGACAAGAGTTGAACTTAGAAGTATTTGGTGATGGAGAGCCAGCATTATGCGGGAAGGCATTTTTCGCGGACTAGCAATGGGAGGCGGCATTTGACGAAGAGCTTTGGCGAGAAGCTTTTGGCGAAGAGAAGTTAGCGAGGAAGCATTGTGCCAAGAGAGAATGCGAGGTGGCAGTTCGCGAAGAAGCGAATAGGCGAAGGGCTTTGCCGAGGTGGCTTATGCAAGGATGAGTCGCGAGGAGAGTCTGGCGAGGCAGCATACGCGAGGTAGCATATACGAGCTGGATGTGCGAGGCAGCGATGCCGGATCAAGATTTGCGAGTTAGCAAGTGCGAGCTGAGAATACGAAGGAGCTTTGCCAAAGCAGTCAGGCGAGGGAGCTTTGCCGAGGCAGTATGGCGAGGGAGCTTTGCCGAGGCAGTATGGTGAGCTGGGCAGCGTGTTTCTGGGCAGAGGTCTATTTAACCCCCGTGACCCAGCCAGCGATTTTCACGATTTTTCTTCCTTCTTTCTTTAGCAAATTTCAGTCTTTTCTCCAATTTGTTCCATATTTGGTTCTAAGGCATTAAGGCTTAGATCTATGCAATAGACTTCTAGATTAGTCTATTATTAAGGCAGAATTTGTTAAAGTTGTAAACATGAAACATGATTTTGTGTATGTTGAGATGATTTCTGTGAAATTTCAGAATTTTTGGATAGGTATATCTCAGTGGAGAGTGTTTTGTATTAGGGCTGTTGGGTTGGATTTTGATGCAGGAGTCTGGGTGACTTTTGCGGAGTCACCACTGTCTGTATGTTGATTAGTTTGATATGAAATTTGGATATGTTATGCTTCTGTCTGTTGATTTTAAGTGGCAAGGAGAATTGATGAGTTTAGATTAGTGTAGTTCATTTGCGAGCTGGCTTAATGTGGGATGTTCAGACAAGAGTTTAACTTAGAAGTATTTGGTTATGGAGAGCCAGCATTATGCGGGAAGGTATTTTTCATGGACTGGCAATGCGAGGCGACATTATGGCGAAGTGTCGAGAAGCTTTTGGCGAAGAGCTTTGGCGAGAAGCTATGGCGAAGAGAAGTTAGCGAGGAAGCATTGTGCGAAGAGAGATGTGCGAGGTGGCAGTTCGCGGAGAAGCGAAGAGGCGAAGGCGCATCGCCGAGGTGGTATATGCGGGGACGAGTCGCGAGGAGAGTTTGGCGAGGCTGCATGTGTGAGGTAGCTTATGCGAGCTGGAATGTGAGAGGCAGCAATGCCGAATTAAGATTGGCGAGCTGGCTAGGCGAGGGAGCTTTGCCGAAGCAGTCAGGCGAGGGAGCTTTGCCGAGGCAGTCTGGCGAGCTGGGCAGCGTGTTTCTGGGCAGAGGTCTATTTATCCCCAGTAACCCAGCCAGCGATTTTCACGATTTTTCTTCTTTCTTTCTTTAGCAAATTTCATTCTTTTCTCCAATTTTTCCATATTTTTTTCTAAGACATTGAGGCTTAGATTTATGCAATAGACTTCTAGATTAGTCTATTATTAAGGTAGAATCATCGATTTGAGCAGAGTTGCAGAAAAGTCAGTTTGAAGGAAATAAGGTAAATTTTCTTCCTAAATCATTTTCTTTGGATTTAATTAGTTTATGGGTTAGGATAACTAATTCTGGGTATATGGAATTTATTGTTAGTGATTTGCAGCAATTAATGGTAATTAATGTGGGGGAATTTTAGAGGTTTAAACTGCTGTGAATAGTAACTCCGAATTTAATATGGAATTTAATGCAGTTTTTCTTTAAGAGAATTAATGGGATATTGTTGGGAATTAAGAATAGAGACTTTAAGATAATTTATTATTAGGAAAATCATGGGGAATATCATTAATTTGGAGAACCCTAATTTTGTGTATTGGGATCTTCTTAGTAGGAGAATTCAGAATTTGATTGAGGAAATTGAGTAGGCAGTTTGCTAAGGAGAAATTTAAGGAGATTGTGCAAGTTGTAAGTATGAACATTTTGTTTGATATTTATTCTTTGGAAGTAATACAACCAATTATTGTTACCTTTGTTATTCTATTACACATAAATGTTCATAAATTGTATATTGTAAATGGCTTGATCAATATTCTTGGATCAAGTCCATATGCTCTTGCTTGTGAACCCGATTCGAGTTATTGTTATTGAATGATAATGGTCTTGCGACCAATATGCCTTTTATGTGATTGGAACCCATGACAAATGGATAAAATGCTCTTCCTAATGTGAGTAAATTCATTAGTCCATTGTGCACTTTGGGAACTCAGCTAGTAGAGTTCTGTACCAGTGTTCCACCTAGAGGGGACCAGGAAAGGTTTCAACTCAGCAGAGTTTTGGTGTTTGCAAGCCGGCAATGCGAGCTAGCGAAGTGGCGAAGAGAGATTGCCGAGGTGGCTATTGGCGAAGAGGCATTATGCGAAGAGGAAAGTGTGAAGTGGCAGTTCGCGAGTAGAGTTTGGCAAAGAGGGAATGTGCGAAGTGGCAGTTCGCGAGCCGAGTTTGGTGAAGAGGGAAAGTGCGAAGTGGCAATTTGCGAGTAGAGTTTGGCAAAGAGGGAATGTGCGAAGAGGAGTTCGCTAGGAGAGTTTAGCGAAGTAGCATATGCGAGTTGGCATTTGCGAATTTGATATACGAAGTGGGATTCGCAGAGTGGCTTATGCGAAGAGGCATTGTCGGATCAGATTGGCGAGCTGGGAAGTGCGCGCTAGAAATTGCGAGGTAAATTTGTCAAGAAGGGTTGGCGAGGCGAGCGGGATTTTGGGCAATAGCCTATTTAACCCAGTGGCCAGTAGCGATTTTCTGCACGATTTTATTTCTTCTTTCTTCGTTTCTTCTTCAGTCTGTTCTCATTTCAATTCTATTTATTGTCTAAGGCATTAATACTCAAAATTAATGCATTAGACCTCTAGATTATCCTATTTTAAGGCAGTAATTGTTAGATTTGAGCTGAAATATCAGGAAATTCAGTTTTGAAGAAATAAGGTAAATTTTCTTCCAAGGTTATTTTCTTTTAGATTTATTTAAGTCTGTTGGTTAGAATAATTAATTATGGGTGTATAGAATTTATTTCAAGCATTTTAAGGTTATACATTATAATTAATGTTGAAGAAATTAGAATTAATGGACTGTCATAAATAGTAGCGTGAACAGTAAATCCGAATTAGATGCAGATTTTACTTTAAGAGATGAATTAAATTGATGTTGGAAATTAAGAATAGAAACTCTAAGATAGTTAAATGTTAAGGAATCATGTTGAGTATTATTGATTAAGAAAAACCCTAATTTTGAATATTTGGAGAAATTTCTTAGGATGAAAAAATCAAAGTAATTGAGTAGTTTGGAGTTGAATAATTTGTTAAAGGAAATTCAAGAGAAATTTGTGTAGAGATAAGTATGAACATTGCATTTGTTTATTATTTCTTTGAGATGATATGACCGAATATTCATAATGCTAAACCATACGATTCTTGTATACTTGACATTATATTATTGAGCTATTAATTGACAATTTTATGATATTCTAAAAT
>CANXYC010599720.1:0-32461 GCA_948193065.1 Aleurites moluccanus | reverse complement strand
TTATGACCTCTGCTAGGGAGGGGTAAATTCCCTATGCCATGGTGTGATGTGGTTGGAAATGATATATTTGGATGGAAATGTGTTGGAAGAGAAGTAAAGTCACAATTGCTATACGATATGATCTGATATATTACAGGCTCCTATTATATTATATGCATTATGGTTCATGATATGTATTTCATCATGCTATCATTAGTATTCTTATTTACAAATCATTAATGGATAGATGTGATTGTTCATGAATAATATTGCATACTCTTATATATATATTGACTCACTGAGTATAATCTTATACTCACCCTTACAGTGGTTAGATGTTTTCAGGACCTCAATCAGGCATACATACATTGGCTACATCATCTTCAGCCTTGGATCACAGATGTATGTATTTGAGGTCGCTCCTGTGTATAGAAGTTCCTTGGTATATAATGTATAGAGGGCTTGGATTGGTAAAGAGTACAATGTCTAATATGATCAAAATGATAATCAGATATAATATGAGTATGTTAGTGATGACCATATATATATGATATGAGAACTTTATATGATGTTTATATGATATGAGATATGATTGCAAATATTAAAGTGCATATTGAGTTGTGATTGACTACTGGAGGATAAAAGGGGATGTATATTATATTGGAAGTGTAATTTCTATGTTTTACGGATAGCTTAAATCAGAGTTACAAAGGAAACTCTGTCAGTTTTTTTGTATGAATTTTATGATATTTTTAAAAAAATTATTATCACCTAAAATGTATCACAGGTTAAGTAATGATTGTAAATGTTAAGTTAAAGTAAAAGCGTGGGTTCTTCGAGGTACTGGTCGCCTTGGCATTACCCATATCCTAGGACCATCATGGTTTAAAATTAGGCCGTGACAAGTTCAGCTGGAGCCATTATGTATGGTGGAATAGATATAGGGTCTGTGCCTACATGTACCTCTATCTTAAACTCTATCTCCCTATTAGGGGCCAATCCTGGCAACTCATTAGGAAATACATCAGGAAACTCTTGAACTATTTGTATCTGATCCAACTATACAAAAGATCTTTGTACATCTACTATATGTGCCAAATAGGCTGAATAGCCTTTCCTAATCATCCTTCTAGCCTGGATAGCAGAAATCAGGTTAACTCAAAAATCCCGAATATCACCCTGAAACTCAAACTCTGGCTGCCCCTCAGCCTGAAATCTAACCCTCTTCCAATAACAGTCAATAACTGCCCAATGCCTCTTCAAATAATCCATACCCAAAATAACGTATAACTCTAGTACATGCAACTCAATCAAATCAGCACGCAAGATATGATCATCAATCTCAATAATGCAATCAGGGTAATAATAATCACATCCACACTATCACCCATAGGAGTAGCAATCATCAATGGTACATCTAATAACCTCTTTTCCTTATTCAATTTAGGTGCAAAATGTGGTGACACAAAAGAGTGAGTAGCACCCAAATCAAATAAGGCATCAACAATCTCATTCTGAATCAAGATAGTACTTGTAACCACGTTGTCTACTCTCTGGGCCTCCTGGGTGTTGACAGTAAACACTCTGCCCTGACCCCTACCAGCTGGAGCCTAACTACCACTGGGAGCCTGTCCACCTTGTCTCTGGCCTTTAGCTGTAGCCTCTCTACCTAGATTCTGACTCGTCTGTACCACTGGCTGTGAGACCATGACAGATGGCTGTTGGTTAGCCCTCAATAAACAACTGTTAGCATAATGGCCCTGCTGGCCACACCTCAAACATGCACCAGTCCGTCTCCAACACTCCCCTCCATATCTCCAACCACAAAACCCACAAGTAGGAATGTTGGGTGCCTATGTAACTGGCCTCGAAGAACCCTGAGAGTAGGCAGATGATGGCTAAACTACTGGTTGTCCCCTACTCTGTAGTCTCCTCCTCTAACTACTAGCTATAGATCTCTGCTCAAATCGAGGCAATGACTCTGCCTGACTAGGATGGGAGCTGCTCTCCCCCTCCTAACCTGTGATATGGGACCCTCTTTTCTTTATTTGGTCCCTCATGGCCCTTTCTGTCTTGTATTTCTCCTCCATCTGTGTAGCTTTTATCAATCACTGTAGTCAAAGAAGTCAATTCTATAGCAAGTAAAGCATTATGGAGTGCAGCATGCAAACCCCTTTGAAACCTATTGATCAAATCAGCCTTTGTCGGTACAATATGAGTAGCATATCTACTCAACCGAATGAACACCTTCGCATACTCCTCCACAGATCTGTCCCCCCTGCTCCAACTGCTCAAATCTAACCAAGTTACGGGTCTTAACACCCTCAGTGATAAACTCATCAACAAGCCCCTGTCTAAACTCTGCCCATGTAGGAGGGTGCTCTCCACAAAGCCTAGGCTCCATCCGTCTCAAAAACCATGTATATGCCTTACCCTTATGCAACAAGCCAACCAACTCGACTACCCTCAACTCAGAACATGGTAGTCTCCTCACTACCTTCTCCACCTCCTCCAAGAAATCAACTGGATCAGTACCTCTATCTCCTCTAAACTCAGGTAAGTTTAGTGTTAGGAAGCTAAACATCGATACTCCACCCTCATCAATCACTCCTCGGCCTCCCTGTACAGCTGGCTCCCTCTGAGCCCTAACTGGCTGCACAGGAGCCAATGCCACTGGAACTGCCTCGGGTATTACAGGTGGAGAAATTACTGCTGGAGCAGGTAGTGGAGGTACCTGTTGTCTCTCCCACCTCAAATCCACTAATTCTCTCCGTAACTCCATCATCGCCGTCATCATCTCCACTCTCCAGGGGTCATCGCCCCTCTCTGTATCCTCTGTAGTCCATTGGGATCGAGACGAACCCTCTGATACTGCTATCTCTCTAACCAATGACTCATTAGAGGCTACCTCTGCCTCCCTGGTATCTTTGTCTCTATCGTCAGACATCTGTGTAATCTGTCGAAAAAAAATGGAAATAGTCTCAAAATATGATAGAAACACAGAATAATAACATATAAAAGATGATAACAACAAAGGACAACAAAGGAAATCCTATGCTCCATGGTATACTTAATTCTACCCCATTTTGTACTAAGTCACTATTCCTCTGTAATTTGGGTACTATTCATCTGTAACCTAGATTCACAGTCTATAAACCTAGATGCTCTTATACCACCTCTGTCATGACCCGGTTTCCTGGACCGCGATGGTCCTAGGGCACGGGAGATGCCAATGGCGACTGACACCCGTAGAACCCAATATCACATGCACAATCTATAAACCTCAATATATTATTCATTTTAATTAGTTACCATTCATTCTGTTATTTTGTCATGCATTCTATAATCATTCTGCAATTGGCTATAACAGTCATATGTCATACCACCATATCATCATATAAATCATATATACCATCAAGTATCATATACACATGTTCATCTCCTAGCTAACCCATATATACCCCAAGGAGCAGCTAGAAAATAAACACCAAAATAATAATACAAAAATCAGAAAATATACATTAGATAGTCTGCAAATATCCTCGGATGATAGATGATAGGATTCTGCAACCTACTCCTCTTCTGAAATGGGTAAGCAATGAAATGGTGAGTATAGATGATACTCAGTAAATCTACATGCATCCACAATAAACAATAGGCATCAATAAAGCAATGGTATCAGTCAATAGGATAACAATATACATAATCAATATCAAGGTACAATATAGCCAATGAATATCATATAGGCTCGGTATCATATGGAAAGACAAATAAAGGGATGGACTATATGAAAAGAAATCATACAATCTCTAGTAATCCGTATCTGTATGGACCATATAGGTCTCTAGTATCATATATGTATCAGTGAGCATAAGGCTGATTAGGCCCTATGGCCAGGACAATAATCCCTCCCAACTAGGGTATCAGTAATACAATGTGCACATCGCCAACAGTATTTCCTCACTATCCTGTTGAATCGGTAGCTCTGCCAAGCCATATAAGGGTCAATAACAAGGGATACCATAAGCAACAATGGCATCCAGAAATCAATCAGTCCAATATCAATTAGTTCAATTATCAATCAGTTCAGTTATCAATATGAACAATAGCAATGTTATAGATAATATACAATCAATGGTAATTTGTTTGGCAATAAGGAAAGACATGAAACAAAAGTTGGTTCGGTGGTGGAAAATGGTAGGTCAATTGGTATGCCAACGTCATTGGCGATAATGACATTCAAATGGTAGGCCTATGGCATACAAACCAATAGACCAAAGGCAAATGAACTAGGCATTTCATCTAACACATGGTGGGCATACAATGACAAACCAATAGGTTAAGTTTAGGAGTAAACTTGACTTGCCCAATTAAATCAACACAAAGTCACATTGTCAAACAAGGTATAGGTATCAAAGAAACACAATTAAACAGTATCAAAATGGATCAAATTGGCTAGGAAAAACATGGCAAAATCAAACAAATTCCAAAGGGTGAATAGTACATAATAGGTTCGGCCAAATGGTGGTTTTCACAAATGATTTCCATTCATCAATTCAATCAAATAGACATATAATTGGATGCAAAATAGACTCACCTAATGCTTCAAATAGCCTTTGTACAAGACAATTCCACCAAAATCACCAATTGCACCAATTAGGTCACTTTGATCCAAACTTCAATTCTACATCAATTAATCCATCAATTAGTTGCCTAATCACATCCGATTGACTAATTCTAACATCAATTAACATAAACTAACACTAAATCATCAAGTCATTTCATACAACTTCAAATTAACCAAACCAATTTAGGGATTTCCATCAAATAGCATCAATTCATGCAATTAACCACCAAATCCATCAAATTCAACCTGAATAACATTCAAATAAACCATAAAACTCAACAAAACAATTCCTTACCTAAAATAAGCAAGATAACCAAATGCTTCCCCTTCCAAAATCTTGAATTCCTTTGCTCCTTTCTACAAATTGATGATGGCAAATGATTAAACACCACTCAAACTCAACTTTTCTGTTAATCAACCTAAAGAAATTTGTAAGAAATGAAGAAGAAAATGAAGAAGAAGAAGAGAATGGGTTGTTCGGCCACCATAAGGAAGAAGAAGAAGATGAAGACAATTTGGCTAAGGTGAAAATAAATAGAAAAAGCTATAAGACAAATTACAACTAACTCTCCGAACTTTCGTCCAATACAACTTGGTCCAAAATCTTCTGTTATTTATTTTGTCAATTCTGTTAAGATTTAGATACCAGAGTGGTGAGTCAATCAGCTTATTTTAATTCATACTTATTTATAAAAATAGTCCTGGAGTCATTCTGTAACTCTGACCCACCAATTTCCACTATTCACCTTTAACTTCCTTATATTTACCATTTTAACATTAATTACTTTTTCAGTGTTCCTAAATGATTTTCACTTTTTTTTTACCAAAATTAAATATAAATTATGGTGATCTTTTACCCCCAGATTAACTTCAGAAATTCTTCTGTTGACCAGACTGCTAATTTCTCGGCACTGTTCCCGACACCGCCTCTTTCCGGAAAGTATAATGTTCGCTTTCTAACTGTGTCTCTAAAATTATTTCCCATCATTTCAAGACTAATGAACTACATTCTGAGAATTAATTCATGCATGAGAGTTAGGAATTTATAGGGTATTACACAAGCCCCAGCAGGCAGAGGTCAGGGGCGAGTTTTTGCTGTGAATACTCAAGAGGCACATATATATGATAATGTGGTCACAGGTCTGATTCTTATACAGAATGAAATAGCTAAAACATTGTTTGACTCTGGTGCTACACATTCTTTTGTTTCACCATCTTTTGCACCTAAGTTGAATAAAGAGAGGCAGTGATTGAATGTTCTTTTAGAGATAGCCACACGTATGGAGGAGAGTATAGAAGTGAATTATTTTTATCCAGGTCGTGTAGTTGATATTGATGATAATATTCTGCATGTTGATTTGATAGAAGTGCCTATGTTAGATCTTGATATGATACTTGGTATGGATTGGCTAATGACATATTGTGCTATTATTGATTGCTATAAGAAGAGGGTTAAATTCTAGCCAGAGGGGCAACCAGAGTTTGAATTCCAGGGTGATAGATGTGAATTTGGAATTATTTTTGTTTCTGCTATCTAGGCTAGAACGATGATAGGGAAGGATTGTTCAGCATTCCTAGCTCATATGATAGATGTGCAGAAGACTTCAATAGGGATTGATTAGATACCTGTGGTTCGGGAATTCCCTGATGTCTTCCCTGATGATTTGCCAGGACTACCCCTAGATAGGGATATTGAGTTTGATATTGAGGTGTATTTAGGCACCGATTCGATATTCATTCCTTCGTACAAAATGGCACCAGCAAAATTGGAAGAGTTAAAGATGCAATTGCAGGAGTTACTGGATAAAAGGTTTATTAGAATGATTAGTTCTCCGTGGGGTGCTCCAATGCTATTTGTGAAAAACAAGGATGACTCCTTAAGGTTGTGTATAGATTACCAACAGCTAAATAAGGTGACAGTGAAGAATAAATATCTGTTGTCTCAGATAGATGATCTATTTGACTAGTTGCAGGGTGCCAGTCACTTCTCTAAGATTGACTTGAGATCTAGGTATCATCAATTGAGAATTAAGAAGGGAGATGTACCCAAGACTACTTTTAGGACTCGGTATGGTCAATATGAGTTTCTAGTATTACCATTCGTGTTGACTAATGTACCAACTGCATTTACGGATATGATGAACATGGTATTTAAGCCATTCTTGGAAAAGTTTGCCATAGTGTTCATAGATGACATTCTTATCTATTCCAAGAGTGAGGAGAATCATTCAGAGCATCTGAGGATTGTACTGCAGACACTTTAAGAGCATCAGCTGTATGCTAAGCTATCTAAATGCCAGTTTTGGTTGACTGAAGTGTGCTTTTTAAGCCATGTAGTATGCAGAGATGGTATTAAGGTAAATTCTCAGAAGGTTGAAGCAGTTGCAAATTGGCCTCGGCCTACCAATGTATCTGAGATCCGTAGTTTCCTTAGTATGACAGGATACTACAGATGGTTTGTGAAGGATTTCTCAAAGATTGCTGCTCTGTTGACTAAGTTGACTCAGAAATAGGAGAAATTCTTATGGATAGATGAATGTGATAGCAGTTTTCAGACTTTGAAGTCTTGCCTCACGAGTGCTCCAGTGTTAGCATTGCCATCAGAGGATGATAAATTCACAGTTTATTGTGATGCTTGCAGAGTTGGATTGGGATGTGTTCTGATGCAAAATACAAAAGTGATTTCTTATGCTTCTCGGCAGTTAAAGAAACATGAGATGAATTATCCGACACATGATTTGGAGATGGTAGCGGTAGTATTTGCACTAAAGATTTGGAGGCACTATTTGTATGGTACTATATGTGAGATATATACTGATTATAAGTGTTTGCAGTATATTATGAAATAGAAGGATATTAATCTTTGATAGTGCAGATGGGTTGAACTGCTTAACGATTATGATTATGAGGTCCTTTACCATCCGGGTAATGCTAATGCAGTAGCGGATGCACTAAGTCGAAAGTCTATGGGCAGTTTAGCTCACATCTCGGTTTTTAGGAGACCGTTGATCCGTGAGATGAAGGAGTTAGCTGATATAGGTATAGAGTTAGATTTGGGATCCCAGGATCATAACTAGGCTTTGATAGCCCAATTTCGGGTTAAGCCACTGTTGATTGATGATATTAAGGTGGCATAGGATAGGGATCCATATCTACTGAAGCTAAAGGGAGATGTTTAGAATGGAAAGGCATCAGAGTTTATGGTAGAGGATGATTGAGAAATGGTTATGTGTGCTAGACATTGATGGGCTACGAGATCAGATTATGAAAGAGGCTCATTATTCTTCATATAGTGTACATCCTAGAATTACAAAGATGTACCATGATCTAAAAGATGTTTATTGGTGGCCTAATATGAAGAGGGACATAGCTAGATTTGTGTCCACATGCTTAGCCTGCCAACAGGTTAGGTTTGAGCATCAGAAGCCGTCTGATTTGCTTCAAGAGATAGAGTTGCCATAGTGGAAATGGGAGCAGATTACTATGGATTTTGTGGTTGGTTAATCGAGGACTTCTTGAGGTTATGATTCTATATGGGTTATTGTGGATAGGTTGACTAAATTTGCTCATTTCGTGGAAGTGAAGACCAGTTATACAGTAGCTCAGTATGCACAGTTATATGTGGATAAGATTGTACGGCTTCATGAAGTGCCACTGATGATTATATCGGATAGGGGTACACAGTTTACTTCTCGGATTTGGCAGAAGTTCCAGGAGGCTATAGGTATTCAGTTACGATTCAGTACAACTTTCCATCCACAGACCGATGGACAGTCAGAGAGAACTATCCAAACATTGGAGGATATGTTACGATTATATGTTCTAGATTTCAAGGGTAACTGGGATCAGTATTTGCCACTGATTAAATTCTCCTACAACAACAGTTACCATTTGTCAATTGGTATGGCTCCGTACGAGGCACTACATGGTAGAAAATGTCGATCTCCAATATGTTGGGTGGAACCGAGTGATAAAAAATTAGAGGGACCAAAGTTGATAAAGGAGACAATGGAAAAGGTGCCGATTATAAAAGAGTGGATGAAGACGACCTGCAGCAGACATAATAGTTATGTCGATCCGAAGCGCAATGATGTGCACTTTGCTATTAGTGACATGTTTTTCTTAAAATTTCACCTATGAAAGGTGTGATGAGATTTGGGAAGAAAGGAAAACTATCACCAAGATATGTGGGGCCATTTGAGATACTTGAGAAGATTGGTAATGTTGCTTATAGATTGGCTCTTTTACCTAATCTGAGCCATGTTCATCTAATGTTTCATATTTCGATGCTATGAAAGTATGAGCCTGATCCATCACATGCATTAGAGGTATAAGATATTGGTGTTAATGAAGACTTATCATATGAGGAGTTACCAATAAAGATAATGGATTGAGAAATCAGGCAATTGCAGAATAAAGAGATTCCGATGGTAAAAGTATTATGGAGGAATCGGTCTATGAAGGAGTGTACCTGGGAGAGCGAGTAGGATATGAAGGCCAAGTATCCATTCTTTTTCCAACTTTGATGTATGTATTTATTTTAAATTCGAGGATGAATTTATTTGAAGGATGGTATAATGTAATACCGTAGAAAACTACCATAAGAATATAATAACATGACTAGTTATCGGACTTGTAACATCGAGATAATTAAGAAAAATTTTTGAATCTCAGTTAGAATGGATTTGTGATATTGTTTCGGAAAATATCGGTGTTAATTACACTGCTCGGGAAATAGCAGTCCGGTTGACAGATGATTTTTTTATTCAGACCAGGGGGTAAAGAATCATATATATATATATATATATATATATATATGGGAAATTTTAGTGAAAAGGAAAAGTTGAAAAATATTTTGGAATACTGAAAATTTGAGTGTTGGAAAATCATAAATAAGTCAAACTTTAGGGGTATAGTGAGAAACACACTGTCTAAGTTTCATAATGGCTCTGAAACTATTTCTATAATAAACTACAAATTAAAAAAAAGCTATTTTATTTTTCACTTTGAAATTAAATTCTCAACAGAATTAACAGAATAAATTACAGAAGGAAATATGGTCAAAGTCCAATTAATGGATAGTTTGAGAACCTAAATGTAATTTGCCAATTTTGCTTAATAAGGCCTTAGGAATTTTTTTGCTTATTTCTCTTCTTCCTCTAGTTTTGGCTAAACCATACTCTTCATTCCTCCACCATTTTCAAGTTTTTTCTTAAGGAAAACTTAAAGAAAACTTGAAACCAACCTTTGATTCTTCCATTTCAACCTTGATTTGCTTGGAAAATCAAAGAATTTCAAGAACCAAACCTTTGTATATTTCTGGTATAACATCAACCAAAGGTAATGAGTTGATTTCTTTAGTTTCATGGTTGATTTAGATATATTAGATGTTAAATAGAATGAGTTTAATGTTAATTTGCATCAATTGATGCATTTGATAGATTTTTCCCAATTTGAAACCCTAGTTCAAAGCTGTGTGATTTGAATATGTTAGACCTTAAGGTCTTCATCATACTTATTTTGATGGTTACAAACACCAAATCATTGGACTAATAAGTTTTTTTTATTATGTGCAAAAATTTCCAAGAATTTCTCTAAAAGTATTGTACAATGTTGCTTAGTCGTGGGCGTGATGCTTGGTATGAGCTTGGTCACAGGTGCGACAAAATCAGTCACAGTCTTGAAAAGCTTCAGGTCGCGGGTGCAACAGTTTCTAGTCGCGGGCGCAAAATTGATTTTGAGATTTCCAAAACATCCAGTAGCTTTCAAGAAAACAGAGTCTCTCTAGTAGCGGGCGCGACACAAGAAAGTTGCGGGTGCGACTAAGCCAAGTAGCGGGTGTGACAGTTATTCGCGGATGCAAATTAAAGTCAGGATATCTCAAAACATCCAGTAGCCTCAAGATGAATAGTGTCATTTAGTCGTGGGTGCGACATTATACCGTTGCAGGTGTGACCATATAAATTCGCAGCATTATCCAAGCTCAGTCGCAGGCGTGAAGAAGCTCAACCTAGTTTGATTGCTGGATCTTGCAATGAGTTGCGGGCGCGACTCGGGAAAATTCAAATTTATTGTTCTTCGAACCAAAAAATGAAGAAGCAAGTTGTGGGCGCGACTCACCTATAAAATAGCCATTGAAGCGAAAATTCAAGTGCATTTATTGCGGGAATTTGAGTCTAAATGGTTTTTTCTTCAACCAAGACTGTAAATATGAGTTGGTTAATGTGTAGAGAACAACCTTAGAACAAGTTCATAATCATTTATTGTAAGATCATTCATATTTATTATGCAAAAATCAGTTTATTCTTACATTTATTGTAAATCTTCAACGTTGTTGAAGATCTTTGTTTATAAGAGAGTATGGTAAAAAAGGGGATTCTTTCTTCTCATCTCTTGTAATTCTCTTAGGTTGTGTGTGAGCCTAGTTTGAGAAAAACACATTGTCAAAGGTTAAAGTGTGAACCAAAAACACTTAGGTTTGATCTTGAAAGGATCAAAGATAGTGAAATACTCAAGTGCAATCTTGAGGAGTGGATGTAGGCTCGTTTTGGCCGAACCACTATAAACCTTTGTATTGATTTTCTTCTTCTCTTGCTTCATCATATTTTTAATTGGTCATTATTTTTAAAAGACAACCAATTCACCCCCCCCCCCCCCTCTTGGTTGCCAAAGGGACTAACAATTGGTATCAGAGTTTGTCTCCACTTTCTAAAAAGATTTAATCATCTTGGAGCAAAGATCAATGGCAACACAAGCATCAACCATTCTTGAAGGAGGGTCAACAATGAGACCACCATTCTTCGATGGCACCGACTATCCATATTGGAAAAATAGGATGGAAATCTTTATGGATAGCGATGGCATCGACTTATGGGATGTAGTAGAAGAAGGGCATAGAGTTCCCATTATAACTATAGATGGTATCCAAGTCAAAAATCCAAAAAGTGAATAGACCACCACCGAAAAAAAAGCAAATGGAAGAAATCACAAAGCAATGAATACTCTCTATTGTGCTCTTAGTAGAGAGATGTATGGCAAAATATCTCATTGCATCTCGGCAAAACAGATCTGGGATACTCTTCAAACCACTCATAAAGGGACAAAGCAAGTAAAAGGTAAAATGATTCAACTTCTCACTCATGAGTATGAACTTTTTAAAATGCTTCCTAATGAAAAAAATTCAGAAATGTATAACTGTCTTATGGTTATTGTTAATGGAATGAGAAAGTTGGGAAAGTCTTACTCTATAGAAGATATAAACTGCAAAATATTAAGGGTTCTTCCTAAGAAGGATTGAGAGGCAAGAGTAGCTTCAATCGAAGAAGCAAACGACCTAAGCTCTCTCCTAATCAAAAATCTATTGGGTAAGCTTCTAACTCATGAGATCACCTTATCTCAAGAGAAAATTGATGAAAAAGTCGAAGAGAAAAACAAAGGGCTTGCTCTCATTGCTTCCAAAGAATCTACATCAAAATAAGTATGATGAAGACCTTAAGGTCTAACAAAATATTTGAATTAGTGTTAGTTAATGTTAATTAAGCTTAGAATATGTTAATTGGAGACTAATGGATGGTTAATTTGTGATTGGTTTGATGTAGAACACAAGGAATTGAAAAGTTGTGATTTTTTCCTTCTTTGAAGAAATTGGTGGCAAATGAATTTTTTCTAGGTGTTTTGAAGTGTAAGGTGAGTTTAATATGAATCAAATTTCATCTGTATTGCATTGAAATAAGAATTGAAAACCTCCCCCTAAAAGTCCATCTGGGTTGAACCATGTTTACTATTCACCCTTTGAAAATTTGCTTGGTTTTCTTCTTAATTCACATGTCTATTTGATCTTTTGATTTATGTTAATTGTTGGATATCTATTGCTTATTGAGTTTCTTTGATTGTGGACTTATTGTTGATTATATGGGCAATGTCAATGTTGCACCATAATCTAGCCAAATTGTCCATTCAATGATGCACACCATGTGTTTGATAAAATGTCTAGTTCATTTTTCCACAGGCCTACCATTTGAATGCCATTATCGCCAGCGATATTGTCATGCCAATTGTGCCAACCAAATGACCATTAATGATCAACCTATGATTCATTCAAATGTTAAATGCTATTCTTATTTCCACTGATTATCGTACCTTCCATTGTTTATTCACTGCTTAATTGCAGTCTCATTTGATTGATATATGAGCTATTGATATTTGATGAGACAATTATTGTTTATTGGTATCTAATGATTTGTTCTATACCTATATTAGTTCTAATGTGATTTGATAGAGCTTTTTCATAGACGGGGTAGCGAGTAAATACTGTCGGCGATGCACACATTGTATACTGGATACCCTAATTGGGAAGTGTTAACTATCCTAGTCATAAGACCTGATTAGTCTTATGTTTGTTGATATGTGATTGACATATGATATATGAGTTTCATGGCCCATCATCTGTCTTATCTACATGACATGAGCTTCTTTGTCTTGTTCATTGATTCTACAGTCCTTCACTATATTTTGATTCTTTATTTTGTTATTAGTGTGCATATTAATAATTATTAATTATTTGCCTATTGTATATTGATATCCTAGCCATTTCTTTTGGTCGATGCATATTAGATTCACTAAGTATTTTTACACTCACCCCTTCTTTTGTTTCCCCTTTCCAGATGCAGAGTAGGAGGCAAAATCCTATATGTTGGTTTCTCTGTGGATTTCTGCTACCTCTAGATATAGTGTAATTAATTTGGCACTATATTTCATATGTATATTTTAGTTGCTCCATGGATTGCATAAATGACATAGTTAGACTATGATTATTTATGTATGGTATAATATGGAGTTTAATTAATTTTATGTTATGAGATAATGGTAATTACAACTAATTACAGAATGAATTACAGATAAATTATGGAATGTCATAATGGAACTTAAATAAGGAATTGATTAATTAATTGATAGTAATTGATTATAGAATGTGAGATTAGGTTCCACGGGTGCCCGTCGCCTCTAGCATCTCCTGCATCCTAAGACCGTCATATTCCGAAATCGAAACGTGACAGATTGGGACCAATATTATTCAAAGATAACATGTTGATTTCTTTGATTAAATAGGTTAATTAGATGTGTTAGACATTGGATTAGATGAGTTTATAGTTCAATTGCATAAATTAATGCATTTGAAGGAAAATTCCTAAAATTCAAAACCCTAATTAAAATTGCTTCTTACCAAACCCTAGATTAAAGATGTTTAATGTCTAATTAGCTTTGATTATGTTTAATTGATTCATTTGGAAGCTAAATGAATGATGGTTTTGGTGTATAACACAAGGAAGCACAAGTTTGTTCTTTAAGCCTTATATGGTGGAAAGTGAATTTTCCTAAGCAATTTGAAGTGTGAGGTGAGTTTAATATGCATCATTTAACATGTCCAAAGCATTGAAATGAATTATAGAAACCTCCCCCATTTCTTCATGTTTGGCCGAATGGGATGTCACTATTTATCCCTTTGATTTTGCTTTGTTTTTCTTCTTGTTTCACATGCCATTTTGATTCTTTGATTGATGTTAATTATTGGATTCCAAATAATTATTGTGTAGCCTTGATTGTGAGCTTGTTGTTGATTATTAGGGTAATGTCAATGTTGTACCAAAACCTAACCTAATGGCTTGTCCAATGTTGCACACTAAGTGTTTGGTTAAATGCCTAATTCATTTTTCATAGTCCTATCACTTGTTTCTTCTATAGGCCTACCATTTGAATGCCATTGTCGCCAGCGATATTGGCTAGCTTATTGTGCCAACCATTTATACTTGGATAACCATTTTGTATACTAAACCTTTAATGATTGTTATACCTATTGTTGATCCATTTGTAGCATCCATTGTTCATATGTTATCAATTGGCAATACCGATTGAATGAATTGCAATCTATTTAATTATTTATGAGTTATGTGAAACCCATTGCTATCCATTGATTTGTTCCATTCCTTCTATTGATTAACATGTTGATTTGACAGAGGTTCTTTACTGATGGGGTAGCAGGTAAATACCATCGGCAATGTGCATATTGATTTACATGGAACCCTAGTTGGGAAGGGTTAACTGTCCTAGCCATAAGTGTCTGCTCAGCCTTATGTACATGATATGAGATTACATGTGTTCATGGCCCAATATCTGTCTTAATTACATGATATGAATATTGTTGATCTGTTCATTGACTCCAAATAATTGATTTTGCTATCTTTTTCTTATTATGTAATTCAGTGTGCAACCTTGCTGCTTGTTAATTATTTACCTATTTATTGAAACTTACCTAACCTTTACCTTTAAGTAATGCATATTAGATTCACTGAGTATTATATACTCATTCCTTTAGTTGTTTACTATTTTTTCAGGTCTAGAGTAATAGGAAGAATCCAGACACTTGTTTCTCTGTAGATTTCTATAGTGTGAATTTAACAGTGTAAATATTTTAAACACTTTATAATGTATATATTTTAGTTGCACCATGGTTGTGTATAATTGGTATAGTTAGACTACATTTATGAATATATGATATTATATGGAAGTTAAATATTAGTATGGTATGTGATGATGATGATTACAAGTAATATCATAACAGTTTACAAAATGACTGACTGCAGAGTAACATAGTAACGACATGAATAATAAGTGATTAATTGGATAGTAATAAGATAGTTATGGATTATAAATGTGATACTAGGTACTACGAGTGTCGATCTCCTCTGGTATTTCCTGAATCCTAGGACTATCTTATGTCAAAATCGAAATATGATAGAGGTGGTATCAGAGCATAGGTTTATATGAATAGTAACTAGATACAGTGTTAATAGACTTAAGTAAACCAGGGAGTATAGGAATTCTTGTTTCGTCCTTTGTTGTATTTATCAAGTATATAAGTGTACTCTGCATTTCTGTATTGTTTCAAAATTGGAGTTTATGTTCTTATAGAACTGGGATATCTGCTAAATAGAGGGACTATATTACAGATGACAGAGATAGAGGGATTATCAGAGAGACGAAAGTAGCCTCCAATTATCAAGGAGACAGAGGAACCTCTCTATTCTCGACGAATGACAGAGTATACCAGAATAAGTAATGGTCCTTGGAGAGTAGAAATAATACAGAGGATGGTAGAATTATGTCGAGAAATATAAGAATAAAGGCGGGAAAGACAAGTAGTATCTTCTCCAGTGCAGTCAATAGTTTTCTCCTGCAGCACCAGTGATACTTGTTCCATCAGTATCAATAGTATTGGTAGCAGGTCCAGTTGGGTCTGTATTTCAGGAAGGCCATTGTATTATAAATGAAGATGGGGTACGCATGTTTAAGTTTCTAAAGTTGAGTTTGTCTGAATTTAAGAGTGACAGAGGAAATGAGCCAGTGGATTTCCTAGATCAAATAGAGAAAAGTAAGACTTCTATATTTAGATGCACGGGCTGTGGAGTTAATAGGTTTTACTATTAAAAGAAAAAGCATAGACCCAGTTCTCTAGACATACGGAGACTCAATTACATAATGATCACCCTCCTACTTGGGTACAGTTTAGACAAGCACTGTTGGATGAGTCTTTTATTGAAAAATTGAAATCCAGGAATATCATTTAGTTTGAATGGTAAAGTAAGGAAACATAAGTATAAAAGAGTATATAAATGAGTTTATCAGAATGAGTTGATATGCTACTGGTATAATACTGACAAAAGCATATTTAATTAGAAAATTTAGAAGAGGTTTATATGTTTTTTTTTTTACATAATGCTTTACTGTCTACAAAATTTATTTCTTTGACAACTGTAATTGATAAAGAAATAGGGATAGAGGCAAAGTTTAGAAAAGAGAAAGTAATAAGGGGATCAGAGGAAGAAATGAGGATACAGTAAATAAACTAAAAATGGAAAGGAAGTTCCTAACAATATCAAACAGATACAATTTCTAGAGTAGAACAGAGACAATAATTTAATAGTTAGAGAAGTAGAGGACAGGGAAGAGGTAACCCTGAACAAATAATTTCTATATATTCATAGTAATTCTCCAGACTAATGTCTCAGGCACTATAAACCAGTATGCGAGTGTTGTGGTAAGAGATATAGAGGGGAATGATGTAGGCAAACAAATGCCTACTTGAAATGTGATTAATAGGGCCTTTTTATTAAAGATTGTCTTGTAAAATATGAACATTAGACTACTATAGGGCTTTCTAAGAGGTCACCCATCTTAATACTACTCTTGCCTAAGCACATTTAACTTCAGAATTCTATTGGGATCCGATGTATTAGTGCTGATAAAGATGAGTCAGATTAGTAATAGAGAAGTGCTAGGCAGACACAAAGGCAAAAATCAGGGACAAAGGGTTACTTCAGGGAGAGGACAAGGGGCACATATTCGTAATGAATCTTCAAGAAATGCAGAAAGCATATAATACAGTAATAAATATGATTTTAGTATAGAATGAAATTGCTTAAGAGTCTTTAATTTGGGTACTGTATATTTTCCTAATTCATTAATGTTTGCAATTAAATTGCTTAAGGAAAGGTAAGATATTAAAGTTTATGTTATAGCTCTTCTCTCTTATGGGAGAGAGTACATGAGTAATTTTTGGATATCTAAACAGCATTGTAGAAACTGAAGATGGATTTCTTGTATAAGAGGGCTAATTGGAATGTCCGAGTTGGAATTGAGTGAAATTGTGATGATAAACTAGTTAATAGTTTACTAAGAAATGAATGAGTATTTTGAAAAAGAAGTTAACCTTTAATTGGAGAAACAAACAGAATTAGAATATCAGAATGATAAAGATGAGTTTGGTATTAATCTTTGTTAAGTCATTAAAATAAAAAGATGTTAAGGAAGAGATATCAAGCTTTGCAGCGGATACCCAGAGACTATGTTAGGAATTGATCAAATTCTGGTTATCAGAAAATTTTTTGATGTAACCTTTCAAACCCTCCACCCCCCCCCCCCCTCCCCCCCTAAAAAGGGGAATTTGAATTTGAAATTTAGGTGTATTTCAGTATAGATCTAATGCCTATCTTTTTCCTATCTGATAGTACTTATATAATTGAAGGACTTGAAAATGTAATCGTACAAGTTTGCAAGATATAAAGTTGATTAGATTGAATAGTTTTCTTTGGAATGCTCTAATACTAATTGTGAAGAACAAGAATATAACCAAGATAACCCTTAGACCACAGTATGGACATTATAACTTTCTAGTATTATTATTGAGTGAACAATGCTCCTGTGGTAGATAAGTGGATTTAATGAATCAGGTCTTCAAGACTTATTTGAAAAAGTATGACAAAGTGTTTATTGATAATATTATTGATTATTGTGAGAATGAATAAGAGTGTGCATAGTATTTGATAACAATATTATAGACATTGTGAAATTATAAGTTGAACATCAAATTGTTGAAAGTTCAATATTGGTCTACTAAAATCTGTTTTCTAAGTTATAATGTTAATGAAAAGAGTATTAATGTAAAAGTTGTTGCCATATGGTTTTAGCCTATTAATGTTAATGAGATATGTAGCTTTTTTGGGTATGGTTGAATACTTTAAATAGTTTATAAAAGTTTTCCTAATAATAATAACTTCATTGATCAGAGTAACTAGAAATAAGAAAAGTATTAAGGAACTGATGGAAGCAAAAAGAATTCTTAAACACTTAAGTTTTGATTCACAACTGCTTTAATGATGATCTTAACAATGAAAATTGATAGATTTATAGTATATTGTGATATAAATTAGAGTTAGATTAAATTGTATTCATATATAAAAAGAAGAAAGTGTTTGCTTATGCATTATGATAAAAAGATTAAGATTTGCAACAATGAAAATGGATTAGATTGTTAGAAGATTATGTTTAAAAGACAATATATATATATCATCCAAGTGAAGATAATGTTGTAACAAATACATTTAGCCCTAAATCAATGGAAATTTTAGTTTATACTATTATTGCAAAAAGATCCATAATACAAAAGGTCAAAGAATTGATTGATGTAAGAATTGAATTAGAATTAATATTTCAGGATCGAAACCAGGCTCTGATAGCCATTATTAGGTTGAACTGATAATAACTAAGGATATTAGAATAGCATAGGAAGGAGATTCTTGACTTATAAGTTAAAAGAAAATATGCAAAATAGTAAGACTTGTGAATTGTCCATAGAAAATAAATATTGAAGTATGGAAAAATGATTATGTACATCAGATACTAATGGATTATAGAATAAGATCATAAAGAAGTACATTACGCTTATTATTGTGTTTCACCTGGAGTTACAAAGAAATATTATAATTTTAAGGAATACTATTAGTAGCTAATATGAAGTAAGATGTAACAAACATTGGTATCTATGTATTTAGTCTATCATAAGTTAAGCTGAATCGTCAGTAGTCATCGGGCCTATTTCAGGAATTGAATTGTCAGAGTAAAATAAGAATGAGTTACTATGGAAATTTTAAATTGTTGATTGATTGATTAATTCAATTTTCTTTCAAAGATAAAGATAAGTATATAGTAGCACAATATTCTCAATTTTACACGAGAAGATAGTATAATCTCAGGGAATATCTATTATTAGAGAAAGAACGAAGATAGAGTTCAATATGTAGAAAGGTTATACGGATCCTAAGAGAAAGGGTATTATTTTTATTAAAGGTAATTTTGATTCTATTTAAGATTTCATTTGTGAATAATGTAGAAAGGTTTCAAAAGAAAGGTAGATTGTCACTTAGATTCATTGAAGTGTTCGAGTTCCTAGAAGAAATTGATGATAATACTTATAAAATAGTGCTTCCACTAAATATAAGTCTTATATATCTATTGTTCTAGAAATTGATGTTTCACACACACACACACACACACACACACACACACACACACACACACACACATATATACTAGATTTATCACATGTAATAGAATCACAAGATATAAGGATTGAAAAGGATTTATCGTGTAAAGAAGAATCTATGAAGTTAATTGTTTGTTATATTATACAGTGGCATAACAAAGTGATTTTTTTTATGATAATTGTATATTGAAGATATAAAGGCACCAGAGAACTATGCATAAAAAAATAAGTATTATAAGCATGCAAATTATCTATTTTTCTTCATATAACATGACATGAGTTGGTTTTGAAATTTGAGGATGAATTTTAAAACCAACTCATGTCATGTTATATGAAGAAAAATAGATAATTTGCGAATTTTATTAAAGGAGAGTAGAGTGTAATACCCCAGCAGATAGAACAGTAGATAATGGATTATAATAATTGATGAAGTATTAATTTAAGTATGAATAGGCTCAATTAATTACTGAAGTATACAGATAATGGTCGAATGTAATACTTATAAATTTTTGAACCTCAACCAGGTTATTTTTGTAACACTGTTCTGAAAAATACCGGTGTTAATTACTCCGCCTGGAGAAATAGTAGTCTGATTGATTTATGAATTTTTGACTCAGACTAGGAGGTAAAGAGTCATCTATATTTAAGTGAATTTTTTATGAAAAGAAAGAGTTGAAAAATGTTTTGGAATACTGAAAATAAGAATAATGGCAAAATTATAAATAAGTGGAACTTTAAGGGCAATTTGAGAAACCTACTGTCTAAGACCCATAATGACTCCAAAAGTTATATGATGGTAAACTAAAAGTAAAAATAAGCCATTTCATTCCCCACTTCAGAATCTAAATCTCAATCGAATTGATAGAATTAATTGCAGAAGGATGTGGGGTCAAAGTTAAATTAATGGAAAGCTTAAGGACTAAAGTGCAATTTGCCAATTCTTCCAAGTATAAAACCAAACTTAGAAGATTTTTCTCTATCTTCTTCCTTCCATTTAGCATGGCCGAACACCTTTGGAGTATTTCCCCACCATTTTGAAGCTAATTTCCTTAAGAAAACCAATAGAAAACTTAATTTCCAACCTTGATTCTTCCATTTCCATCCATTTTTCTATTAGAAACTCAAAGGAAATCAAGTAATGTTTGAAAGGGGATTTTGACACCAACATCATTCAAAGATAAGAAGTTGAATTCTTTGATTAAATTGGTTAATTAGATGTGTTAGACATTGAATTAGATGGGTTTATAGTTCAATTGCATTAATTGATACATTTGATGGACAATCCCTAAAATTCAAAATCCTAATTGAAGTTGTTTCTTTTCAAATCCTAGATTAAAGATGTTTAATGTCTAATTAGGTTAGATTATGTTTAATTGATGCATTTAGAAGCTAAATGAATGATGGTTTTGGTGTACAACACAAGGAAGCACAAGTTTGTTCTTTAAGCCTACTTTGAAGGAAATGATGGAAAATGAATTTTCCTAAGCAATTTGATGTGTGAGATGAGTTTAATAAGCATCATTTAACATGTCCAAAGCATTGGAATGAATTATAGAAACCTCCCCCATTTTTTCATGTTTGGCCGAATGGGATGTCACTATTCATCCCTTTGATTTTCTTTGTTTTCCTTCTTGTTTCACATGCCATTTTGATTCTTTGATTGATGTTAATTGTTGGATTCCAAATGCTTATTGTGTAGCCTTGATAGTGAGCTTGTTGTTGATTATTCGTGCAATGTCAATGTTGTACCAAAACCTAACCTAATGGCTTGTCTAATGTTGCACACCAAATGTTTGTTGAAATGCGTAATTCATTTTTCATAGGCCTATCATTTGAATGCTATTGTCGCCAGTGACATTGGCTAGCCTATTGTGCCAACCATTTGTACTTGGATAACCACTTTGTATACCAAACCTTTAATGATTGTTATACCTATTATTGATCCATTTGTATCATCCATTGTTCATATGTTATCGATTGGCAATACCGATTGAATGAATTGCAATCTATTTAATTATTGATGAGTTATGTGAAACCCATTGCTATCCATTGATTTGTTCCATTCTTTCTATTGATTTACATGTTGATTTGACAGAGGTTCTTTACCAACGGGGTAGCAGGTAAATACCATCAATAATGTGCACATTGATTTATATGGAGTCCTAGTTAGGAAGGGTTAACTGTCCTAGCCATAAGTGTCTGCTCAGCCTTATGTATATGATATGAGATTATATGAGATTACATGTGTTCATGGCCCAATATCCGTCTTATCTACATATGAGTATTGTTGATCTGTTCATTGACTCCAAATCATTGATTTTGCTATCTTTTTCTTATTATGTAATTCGATGTGCAACCTTGCTACTTGTTAATTATTTACCTGTTTATTGATACTTACCTAACCTTTACCTTTAAGTGATACATATTAGATTCACTGAGTATTATATACTCATTCCTTTAGTTGGTTACCATTTTTCAGGTCCAGAGTAATAGGCAGAATCCAGACACTTGTTTCTCTATGGATTTCTGCAGTGTGAATTTAACATGTAATTATTTTAAACATTGTATTATGTATACATTTTAGTTGCTCCATGGTTGTGTATAACTGGTATAGTTAGACTATATTTTTGAATATATGATATTATATGAAAGTTAAATATTAGTATGGTATGTGATGATGATGATTACAGGCAATAGCATAATAGTTTACAAATTGACAAACCACGAAGTAATAGAGTAACAGAATAAATAATAAGTGATTAATTGGATAGTAATAAGATAGTTATGAATTATAGATGTGATATTGGGTTCTAAGGGTATCGATCACCTCTGGCATTTCCTGCATCCTAGGACTGTCATGTTTTGAAATCGGGATGTGACACTAGTGCTATCAATTTATCAAAGAATCCTATTCAACATTCTAGAAGCAAGCATATTGATATTAGACATAATTTTCTTAGATATAATTTGTTGTGTAATAATGTTGCTTTTGAATTTGTTGCTTCAAATGATCAACTTGCGGACATCTTTACAAAACCTTTAAATGAGGGGCATTTGAATTTTATTAAACATGAATTGGGGATGTTAGATGGAAGTAAGTTCGATAAATTGAAGTAATTGATTCTTGGTTACTTGAAATTTTTGTGATGATTTCATTTGTAGCGCCCGCTACTCTGAGCATTTGTGTATAATTTTACACACTCTAGAGTAACAGCCGCTACTCAAGCTGTAGTGCTCATGAATCTGGGTAAAATTTCATGTTTTCTCTCTTTCCAGATTCACAGCCGTTACAAATATGGTAATGACCATTATGCTATATCATACCTTTTGTGTCTCTTAGTAGTGCCCGCTACTCTAAGTAACAACCGCTACTTAGTTTAGCAGTGCCCACTAACTATATTATAGCATCCGCTACTAACAAATCACTACAAATATATTGTAAACCTAATTTTATTGTGCCTCTATCACTTTTCTTTTAAACCTAACTTTTTCATTTTCTCTCAACTTCTTTGAGCAAAACTCCTTTTCTTCTCTCCTTATCACCTAATTTCATTAATCACTACACTCTATTCACAAAAATGACTCCAAAACGCACTAAATCTCTTGCATAAAGAAAACCTTAATATGCCAAATGACCAAAATTCACCCATTCTACATCCAAATCTTCTGATTCAGGCTCTTCAGAGATTGAATCCATGTCTCCACCACCTCATCATCCATCAAATTGTCTTCAAAAAGGGAAGGAGAAGGTAGTTGGACCTTTTCAACCTCAATCTGTTGTACCACCTCAACCATCAACCTCAATCTGTTGTACCACCTCAACCATCTGCCATTCAACCATCAGACCATGATGTCTTACTTAACTCCATAACTTTAAAGGAGAAGAAAAGATTTGAAATTCTCTCCTCCAACTATAGTATACTTCCCTCTAGGTACATATATTGGGTTGCCCTGGATAGATTAGGATTAGCTGATGCTGTAAGGTTTAAATTGGTCGTGGTAGATTGGATTCAAATGGCAAATATTACCTACCCCTGCTTTCCCTCTTTAGTCCAAGAGTTTTTCTCAACTCTTAACATCAATACCACATCTGGTACAACCTATGGCCTTATGAATTTTAAGATTATAGGTCATCCTTACACCTTATGTTGTGACCAACTTGCTCAAATCTTTGGTTTCTTAGACCATGGCCTAGATAATTTCCCTGATAATTTTGATCAACATGCTTTTTGGAGGGAAATTATAGGACTCAACATTGACTTTAACCCTAGGACCTCCAAAGCCATTAGCATTAAGATTCCTGTTTTAAAAGTTATCCATCGCATTATGGTTTATACCATCAATGCCAGAGGTACAAGTTATAATGTCATGTTGAAGTTGGATCTTTTTTACCCGTGGTGTATTGAAAAGAATCATAAACTTGCGTTTGATTGATGGCTCACATATCATTTTGATTTACTGTCAAAGAGAAAGACTGGGGATATTAAGATTGGTCATTTGGTGACCAAAATCATGGTAGAAATGACACAATCGAACCTTAACCCTAAGCTGAGATTCAACCCTGAAATCACATCCTTCCAACCCTTGCACCACCCTCATGACAACCAAAAATACCTAAGATTGCAAACCTTAGCCAAAATGTCTATAGTCGTCAAAAACTAGGAAGAGAGCTTTATTTTAAGGGAAGAAAATATGGTTGGACCATAGAACTTTAAACAGCTCAAGTTCCTCTTCCTCCTCCCTTTACTACTCCTGCACCTCCAGCAGTATCTGCCTCTATAATGCCTCATTCGACAGACTTCTCTCAACTGGTTTCACTCATCACAGACCATATTGATGTGCTTGAGCGTCTGTGCTTGCTCGTATTCAGTCTGTTGATGATTGTGTGATGGAGCTCACTACCGCACATACCTCTCTCAAAGGAGTAGTTCATAGGCTTTAACGCTAACAAAGAGAGTTTGCTGCCACACTCAAAGAGACTAAAGTTCCTTCATTTACAGCTTCAGAATCCAGTGATGCAGTTTCCAGTCCGATAGTCGATAAAGATTAGCCTACTTAGGACACTTTCATTGATGTTGCTGCCATTGGAGCTGAGGCAGCAGCTGGACACCAAAAAGAGCAAGATCCACCTACTGATATATAGATGTTTAGGGCTATTTTTTAGTTCTTTGTATTCTTTGCATTTTGTTGACCTAATTGGTCCATTTTTGGGATATTTTGGTATTTTTTATGTAATTCTACAAATTTATTATTGTAATACCCTAGAAAGGCCTACCATAATTGCATGTTATTGTTCTCAGTTTTTGGCTTGAAATAATCAAAATGACTAAAAATAATTTTAGAGACACAGTTACAACGCAAATGAGATACATTTCCGAAAAACGTCGGTGTCAATAACACTACCAAGAAAATAACAGTCCAGTCGAAAGATAAATTTATGATTCAGACCAGGAGTAAAGAATCATATAAATGCATGTGTAATTATGGTGAAAAGAAAGAGGTGAAAAATGTTTAGGAACACTGAAAAGTAAGTAACGACAAAACCATAAATAAATAAAACTTAGGGGGTATAGTAGAAATTAGACTGTCTGAGTTTCAGAACGGCTCTGAAACTATTTTTATAATAAAGTATAAATAAAAATAAGTAATTTGAGTCCCCACTTTGAAATCCAAATCCCAACAGATTTGTCAGAATAAATTACAAAAGAAAATGTGGCAAAGTATAATTTAAGAAAAGTTTAAGGACTAAAATGAAATTTGCCAATTTTGATTTAATATATAATCCACACTTAGCAAATTTTCTGCATTTCTTCTTCCTCTTCTCCATGTTAGCTGAACCTATCCTCTCATCTTCCTACCCATTTTTCTTTCAAATTTCTTAAGGAAAATCAAAGAAAACTTGAATCAAACCATCAATCCTTTGAATTCTAATCTTAGGTTGCTTGGAAAATTAAGAAATTTCAAGATTGATTGTCATGAAGATTTTGGCCCAATGGGTTTTGAGTTTAATTGCATCAATTGATACATTCAACATTTTTCCCTAATTTTTCAAACCCTAACCTAAGTTTTATGAACTAGCTATGTGATTTTGAATTAATTTATGTTAATTCATCTTAGATTATGTTAATTGGAGGCTAATGGATGAAATATATGTGATTGATTTGTTGTAGAAAATCAAGATTGCCAAAGTTGTGAATTTTGCATCCTTTGAAGCTTTAGGTGGAAAATCAATTTTCCAAAGCAATTTGAAGTGTGAAGTGAGTCTTTTATGCATTATTTAAAATGCCTAAGGTATTAAAATGTCAATTGGAATTCATTCCCAAAAATGTCATGTTGGTCGAACCCTAATTGCCATTTTTGCCTTTGATTTTGTCTTTTTTTTCCTTTAGTTTTGCAAGCCAATTTGATCCTTTTAATGTTGTTTATTATTGTGCTTATAATGCCTATTGAATTGCCTATAATGTGTGTTGTTGTTGATTAATAGGGCAATATTGGAGTTGCACCCAAACCTTGTCAAATTATCCATCCAAAGTTTCCCACCAAGTGTTTGTTAAAATGCCTAATTCAAAATCCATAGGCCTACCATTTGAATGCTATCGTCGCCAGCGACATTAGCATGCCAATTGTGCCAACCTTATGTTCATATTTGACCAACCTATGTTCCATCCCATTGTCGTTTGCCAAACTCATTGTCATTATATATTTACTTGTTATTGCTATTCCATTGGTTCTATTGCTACTTAAAATGATTGATAATGAATTATTGATACTTGGTGATACCATTATTGCGTAATGGTATCTATTGACTTATTCCTTACTTGTATTATCTTCGATGTGATTTGACAGAGCTACCACTCCGACAGGGTAGTGGGTATATACTGTCGGCAATGTGTACATTGTATAATTATACCCTAGCTGGGAAGGGTCAATAGTCCTAGCCATAAGATCTGATCAATCTTATGTTTATTGATATGAGATTGATATGTGTTTGACACATATTATATGCGTTTCATGGCCCTATATCTGTCTTGCCCATATCATATACTTTCCATTGATATGAGTATCGACTTTATTGTCATCTTTTGTACTTGATTTTGTATCCTATTATCCGTGAGTGGATTGAAATTTTTATCTCATCTACCTATCTTTTATTGATGATCCATTATATATTTATTGTTCGATGCATATTAGATTCATTGAGTATCTTATATACTCACCCTTTCATTATTTCCCATTTCCAAGTATAGAGTAGGAGGCATAATCCCTACTTTTGACTCTCTGTGGATTTTTAAGGTGTTCTTAGTAATGTAATTATTTATAAACATTGTATTTTGTATGCTCATATCCTAGCTGCTCCATGGGTTGTATATGGTATACTGAGTGTGTGTTCTATTTTTCTGATAGTTTACAGAGATGTTCGATGACAGAGATAGGGATACCAAAGAGGCAGAGGTAGCCTCTAACGAGTCTCTAGTAAGGGAGTTTTCAGTTTCAAAGGGACCATCCAGATCCCAACGGACTATAGAGGAGACAGAGAGGAGTGATGACCCCTGGAGGTTGGAGATGATGAGGGGGATGATAGAGTTACGTTGGGAACTAGCAGAGTTGAGGCGGGAACAACAGAATATACTACCACCACCAGCTCCAGCAGCAGTGCCACCCCTTATTGTACTAGCTATAGTACCTATTGTTCCAGCTCCTATACAGCAAGCTATGATTCCTGGAGAGCCTGTTGTATAGGGAGCCCGCTAAGTTATAAACGAGGGCGGAGTTTCTATGTTTAGCTTTCTGAAGCTAAATTTGCCAAAGGTCAAGGGAGATAGAGGAGATGAGCCTATCAATTTTCTTGAGCAGGTTGAGAAGGTAATTAGGAGACTACCTTGTTCAGTTGGTTGGTTTATTGCTGAAGGGGAAAGCCTGGACATGGTTTTCTCGACAGATGGATTCTAGATTATATGGTGATCATCCTCCTACTTGGATAGAGTTCAGACAGGGACTGAATGATTGAAATGACCCACTTTTGGGCCGCAAAGGTCCTAGGGCAAGGTAGACTTAAGGTCACCGGAAACCTGTAGAACCCATGACCAATTCAGTTATCAATCATTCAATTAATTTTAATTCATTAATCAATACTTAAAACCCATTTATTACTTATAAATTTTACGAAAATTTTGCCAGAGTTTCCTTTGTAATTTCAATGCTATTCCAAACCCAAAACCTAGTCTTTCAAAAATTACACAGCCTATACTAAAATTATTTTTACACTCCCAATAGTTTACCATCCTTATATCCTCAACTTCACAGTTCAACAGACATATATGGCACTTCTAAATCTTTTTCAAAACATGTAAATTTCATTTCATCATATTTCAGTATCATTATCTTGTATCAATCGTTAAGTATTACACATTATAGTTTGAATGCCACTAAAATATCAGTTATTTCACTTTTCATACAACATTATAGTACTTAATCACCTAATTACATTCAGTACCATGGAGCTCTATGAGTTGACACTTATGACTTTTAGAAAATTAAAGTCCACCTTGATGACCTTGACATTCCAAGTCGAAAAATAAATTGACTTGGAATCAGCTTCCTCTATCTCATCCCTATAAAAATTGTAAACCACTATTTGGTGAGTATAAAATACTTAGTGAGTATGTATATATAAACATATGATAACAAAAGTTGTTAATGGAAGTCAAGTGTCAATAAATACGATGAAAACTATCAGTATATTCAATTTACATGTGAAGGTTAATTAATTTTCACACCAAATGTCTTTGGGAGTTTGGAATAGGTAATAATCAAATCGATGAAAGATTGGACATCAATGTTAAGCAATAAGATACTTGGAATCAATGAACAAGTAAATAATACTCGTATCATATAGATAAGATAGATAAAGGGCCAGAATAATATGGACTATATGTAAACATACAGTCTCCAGTAATATCAGTATCAATAAGTATAAGACTGATCAGATCTTATGGCTAGGACAAGAACCCTTCCCAGTTAGGGCATCAGTAAGTAATGTGCACATTGCTGATAGTATGTACCCACTACCCTGTCAGAGAGGCGGCTCTGTCAAATCCATATGTAAAATAGGTCAACGGAAATCAATAACAATATCAAATATTCATTAGGAATATTATAGTATAATGGCTTTTGATCGATACACATAGGTTTAATTGTCAATCAATGTCAATACATTTCATGAATCATGTATCGGTTTCTTTAATTGATACAAGGGTAGCAATTAATAATAAATACCATAGTATATGGTTAAACATTTGGTGTGCATACTTTTAGGAGCAATTTGGGTACATAATCAATCAAGAACAATAGGCATTTCAATATCTATAACAATCAATAGATTTGGTGATTTCAATCATAAGAATGATCAACAATAGCAATATGGCACTTAACCAAGAAAGAAACATGTTCATTGGGTCAGCAAATCAAAACATGGGTATGTATAATGATGTATACATTACTCACCTTGCTAATATCTTTACTTTCCACTCTTCACTTCTCTACTTTGATCTTCCACTTATATCTTCTTCAGTATTCGAAGCTATACATTAATTTAAACATTAACAATCAATATTCATCTATATGTTATACATAAATCTTCAACTTAATTTAATAAATTTCCATTTATTCTTTTACTTAGGGTTTTAGTCTAACAACTCTCACTTATAGACTTCATTCTGGCAGTTTGGACATTTCTGTCTCTAACTCAATCTACACTTATCCAATTGTATTGATTCTTTTTCCTACTTAAACTATACATTTAGGGTCTAACATATCCAACATTCATGTATGTTTAAGTTCTACATATCATATGGTGTCAGTTTGAACTTAACCCTACTGCCAACCTTGCTGCCTGCATTCTGCCTGAAATCTTATTCTGGCAGATACTGTTATTTTGCTAATAACTCAGTCAATACTTAACCAATTACTATAATTCCTTTTCCTATTGAAAATAGACACATAAAATTATAATATAGCCTAATTTTTGAATTTTTTTTTATCACTAAACACTTATTAGTGAATTTTCAAAATTAAATTACTGCGCTGAAATCTCTATCCAGACATACCCTATTTCCATGCCTATAATTAATTTCGTACCCATCCAATTACAAAACCATTTTACAGTATTTTAGATCACACATAAATGATCATCTTTCATGTTTAACACTTTCTCTAATTCAGAATTAAGGTCCTCATATCTATAGAACCCTGCAACCTATGTTCTGTTAAACAGTCGTTCCGGGCAGTCTACACTAATGACCTAATATCTCATAAACTAAAAAACCAATTGAAAAACCCTTTTACAGGATTATGGATAAGACATAAATGAACACTTTAAATGTTGAAAACTTCTTCTAATTCTCTCTCTATCATTATATACAATAAAAACACAGTAGCATTTTCTAGAAAACCTAATTTCAGGCCAGTCATTAAAATTTCAGAATATTAACCACAAGTTACTGTCTCAAATCATATTTTAGAAATTATATAAACCCTAGCTCATTCTTTACATTTTTAACTTAATCACTTCAATTATTTGCCAAATCAAACCTTAGAACTCTTAAATACAATTAAAAATGATAAGTTTAGAATCATTACCTCAAATTAAAATACTTGATTCCCACCTCCTTTTGCTCCACCAAAAGCTTTAAATCAATTTTTCTATCCTATTTCCTTCATAAAGCTTCTTCCTTTTTCAATTTTCTATCTATTTTTGGTTGATTCTTTGGAAAGGTTGGAAGACACATTTTTTTTTGGCTTTTCTCCCCTCTATGGTTCGGTTCTCCTCTCCAAAAATGGCAGCCAACATATACTTATCATCTTTTCAAATGCCAAAAAAAAAAAATTGAAGATAAAAAAATAATAGAATTTTCTAGAATTTTGGTGATTTGGCACATTTTCAATTAATTTATAAATCAGTTAATCATTTTTCTATCAAAAATTTATCTCCTCCACCATCATGGCCAGCCACCTAGCTTATTTCTAGAATGGGTAGGTCCCACAACTTTGTTTAATTGCACTTTTGGCTCAAAATTTTTCTTATTTGCATTTTTTAACCCAAAACTTTCAGTAATTTATTATGTCTATTCTGTTTAGATTCAACCTCAAGTGTGAGGAGTAAAATACCTTATTTTAAGTTGTTCTATCCTTTAAAAATAGTTTTGGGTCATTTCTGGATCCCAGACAGTGGATTTCCAAAATTGCCCCCAAAGTTATTTTTATTTATAATTTTGCCATGATTCTTATTTCAGTGTTTCAAAATATTTTTCAACTCTTTATTTTCTTCATAATTTCTCATAAAATTAACTTATTTAATCAACCAAGTCTAGGTCAAAAATTCTTAAATTAGCCGGACTGCTATTTTTCCGACAGTGTTTCCAACACCGACGATTTCAAGAAAAGTATTTCATTTGCTTTCTAACTGTGTCTCTAAAATTATTTCCAATCATTTCAATGATTTCAAACCACAAATTGAAAACTAGATCATGCATTCAAGATAAGATCTCTTAGGGTATTATATTCTACTCCCCTTTTGTAACACCTCAGTTAAACCTAGAACTTGAGCCACAAAGGGTAACCTAGGGGAAATTTTTGCTTGACTTGAAACTTATGAATTTTTATATGTTTCTGCTTGAATTTGATTGGTATGCATGTTATATGATGTGTTTGAATGAATAGAAGGGGTTTAAAAGCTGTTAGGAAGAAATCGGGTAAATTTGAGTTTTTGATGAATTGGGGGCAAAATGGTCATTTCACACCCCTTGAATTATTTATGGAATTAACATCATATTTGATGGTAAAAGAGAATATCAGGACATGAAAATAGTGGTATAAAGGACATTTGAATTATTGTTGGAAAGTTAAAGCCGGTAGAAAATAATTCTGGGCAAAGCTGCTCGGATAGGGATTCCATTTGAACTAAGGGTAGTTTGGTCTTTTCCTTTGAATTATGGACTTATATAGTGTATGCAAGCCTATGGTATCATCCTAGGCTAACCTAAATCAAACCATTGGATGAAAAGATGAAGAAATGAATGGTTAGTAAGCTAGGTTTCACAATTTTTACTATAAGCTCAAAGTATAGGATTATACATTTGATATTTATAGATTTTTCCCACCTCCATCTTCTTCCTTAACCATTTCACCAACCAAATTTTCTCTTTCCTCTTCACCAAGTTTCGACCACCATTGTCTATAGCCAAATCAAGTTGTTTTCTTTCGTTTCTTGAATTAAACTTGTTAATTCCATCATTCTAAACACAAATATAACCTTAGATTCAAAGGAAAATCAAGAAAAAGTAAAAAATCAAAGTTTTGAAGTTTTGGAAGAACTATTGGAAAAGTAAGTGATTTTGAAATTCTTTTGGTTTAATTATATTCTTAAGATGTTCTTTGATGTTATTTAGTAACAAAAATGTGTTTAGGTTAGAAGGAATTCAAAAAGTTGGAAGGAAACCCTAATAGGAAAAGGTATGAATCAGAAGTGTAATTTTGATGGAATTTTTGTTCAAATGAGTTGTATTTGATGTGATTGTATTGAATTAGTAGATATTTGATGGAAAGAAATTAATTTGGATGAAGTTTCATCTTGGCCGAAACTTGAGGTGCTTGAATGTAACACCTTAGCCTAAACCCTAATAGGGACCTTTAGGGAATTAATTTTGCCTTTCTTATTGATGTGTTAATATTATGTGTGAATGCATGGAATATATGTATATGCATGTTATATGACCTAATTTTTAGGCCTAGAGTTGATTTGAAGTCAGTTAGGACCCAATCGGGTAAGTTTGAAAATCTTGGTAATTGGAGGACCAAAATGTAATTTTGCAATTTTTCGAGGTTTTATTAATTTTTCAGTATATTTGAGTAGAGGAAAGAATAAAAGTGAATGTAAATGGTCTTAAATAATTTATTTGGGTATTGTATGGAAAAATGTA
>CANXYC010599626.1:0-16199 GCA_948193065.1 Aleurites moluccanus | reverse complement strand
CCAAGCCTTATTCTTTTACATAACAAATAATCCTGAAAACATTTGTTTAGGTAATTTATATTTTTTTTTTTTTTTTTTTTTTTTTTTTTTTTGTGCACTTATGTATGTATTTGGGCATGTGTGCATGTGCTTTTACATTTCTCTGGTGGAATCAATGTAATGATCTTATTTGTGAGCATGGCCAAAATTTTAGGCAAGGTTTTAGAAGTGCAATCAACTCCTTTCTGGTGTCTTGAACCTCAGGAACATGGCTGGAAGGTTTAGTGGTTGAGTTGGGATGTGCTTAATCAGTCACAGTCAATATTTTGGGATATACATCATATTGACATGCATTAGCATTCCTATAAACTTCATTGTTTTCATAAAATTTTATTTTGTTATCTTATGTGTGCTATATAAGTAGCTATATGATTTTCCTGTCCCTTGACTTTTATTATAGACTTGCATACAATCAAAGGAGCATTTATTCATTCTGCTTTCATTAAGTTGAAGCAAATTGGATTTCAAAGCTTTGCATGCATGTGTATATTTAAGAGAATTACTTAATTTTTTGATATCCTCAATAAACCATTGCAGATGAAGATTTTCTTTCCCTAAGTTATAATAGTACTTACTGGAAAATATGTCTGTATTCACTATCCAATAAACACAACTTAACTGTCTGTAAAAAATACATAACAAACATAAAGAGAGAGAGAGAAAAAAACAATTGAAAAGAAAATCTCAGTATGAGCCTGTTCTACTGTACATTAGTACATATATCTGCCATTTTTCTCATCATTCTTAATAGCATGGTCGAAACTAAGTTGAAAGTGTGATACTTCTCTAAGATGCTCCAGAAAGCATTACTGTTCTTAGGCTGTACATACCTCAGGGTGAATTTTATCTTATAGTTGGATTCAATTTGCTAGAATTCACCTATGGTGAAATGGTATATCTTATACATTACTAATTTGTCTATTATAGAGAGACGTGAAATAATTGGACAGGACAAACTTACTCTTTCCCTCATACATGACTTGCATCTCACTAGTGTGGAATCTATAAGCTTGTTAGAGAGAGAAAGAGCATGCAGTAGTCCTATCTAATTATTGCTATACGTAAATGACTTGATTGAGATTTTTCTGCCACATTGCTAGAATCGCTATAAGTGTGGAACATTGCATATGTACACCTGATGCTTAGATATTTTCTTCCTATTCATGCTCATATTTTTCCTTGCTCGAGTTAAGTATTGCCTGTCCGATTTGTTTTTAGGCTGCTGGGAATGAGTTCATCATAAAAGTCTTTTGTTAATATTTGCTTGCTAGTCTTACCCCTCATGCAATACACAGTTTGTAAAGCATGCAGTCATCTGATGAATCTTGCAATATAATGGTTGTCCCTGGAGTTACTGCAGGGAAACAAGTTTAAGGAGGCTGAAGAAGTCTTTGAGACTCTTTTGCATGGGGAAAAATCTTCTTTAAAACCAGACCAGAAAATGTTCCACATGATGATATACATGTATAGAAAAGCTGGGAACTATGAAAAAGCACGTAAAGTATTTTCACTAATGAATGAGCGAGGAGTTCCACAGTCTACTGTTACTTATAATAGTCTAATGTCATTTGAGACCAATTACAAGGAAGTTTCAAAGATCTATGACCAGGTAAATGTGCAAATACAGTTTCCAATGTCACTTTTTAAATTTTACTGTGCAATTACAGTCACATTTGTTCTGGTAAAAATAAAAAAAAAAAGATTATCTCAAAGACTTAACAGAAATCAATTGTTTGATTTGTTTGCTTTGACTTTTTGTTTTTGATATTTTTTTCTTGTACAATTTCTCATTAACCTTGGTTTTTAATTTATGTCTCTTAAGTTGATTGATATGAAATGGGATGCCTTTCTTATATGTGGTCTTTAATTATTCATTTTTTTTTTCTTCAGTAGCATTCCTTATATGACTAAGTGCCAATTTGGTTGGCCTGAAGATACAGTCAGCGGTTAGACAATGAACTGCTAGAGTTAGGGTTTGCCAACAACAAAAATAAAGACAGTAACATGAAAATTTTCCACCATTACTTGTTGGATTTTAAGATAACCTTCTATTTGCCTTTATTTACAACTATACCAACTTATAATTATAGAAATTAAAATATCCTAATTTCTAGGTGTGGCTTGGACATCTTACATTACACTGTATGAAGTATTTATTTTCTTCTGACTGGCATTAAATTAAGATGATAGTTTGGTGTTTTGCTTTTTATTATTCTATTGCTAATTACTTTCTGCACATATAAAGAATATCATTTCTGGTGCAAAAGAGAAAACTTTATTTTTGAGATTGTCGTTCAAATTGTTCACAACTTAAATACTTCAACACTAAATGAATCTTGTTATTATTTTGTCAAAGGACAGATAAATTTTGGAATGTAAGTATTCACTTCTTATGTGAGTTATCAATCGACTTACCAAAAGGCCATCTGCCATTATTTCTTTTGAATTGATATAACTGTGCTAGTATTCTCTCATCAAACAGTCTTTGAACAATATCTATTCATACCAGACATGTAGACACATCAGGCCACTTGTTAAGATATTGTATAGCAAGGATATTAATGTGTTTTTTTCAAGTAAAGGAAATTTGTTTCTGCGGTTGGTTTGCTTTGCTTTTGCAACTACCGCACAAAGTTTCATGTAGTGGCTAGCATGCAACTTGAGTGACAAATATAATTGCTCGTGCATGAGTGCAACTATTCTCTTTAATGTTTTGTAAAGAGTGTACAAATGTTTTTGGTTTTCCATAATTTGGATTCTTTGTTCTTTAATATTTCCTCTTTTCCTTCTCTTTTAATATATGTTTGATAATAAAATCAGATTTTGAAGTAAATGCATGATTTTAGATGCAAAGATCTGGTCTTCGGCCTGATGTTGTGAGCTATGCATTACTCATCAATGCCTATGGAAAAGCTCGAAGGGAAGAAGAAGCTCTGGCAGTTTTTGAAGAGATGCTGGATGCTGGTGTCAGGTTTGTATATACTGAAATTTTTCCTGTTTTAATGTTATGCAGGAAGGCCAATATCTGGAACTTGTGTTAAGAAGCTGTAGCTAGAAATGACAATTTCTATCCCACACAATGGGGAATCCCCGTCCCACCCCTGACCTGGCAGGGAATCCCTGCCCCACTACCATTTTGCAGGGTGAGGACAGGTTTAGGTACTCCTCGTCCTGCCCTGATCCCCAGCCTAAATTTAACCAGAATTTTATATATATGAAAATATTTTTTCTTAATTATACTATCTAAGTATTTATTACATAATTATCGCATTAAAAATTTCAAGTATATGTATCTATATTTAATGATAATATATAAAAATATAAGTTTTCAATAATTTAAAATTATAAAAGAATAAAGTAAAATGGAGATACCCGCCCCAAAGATTTTTTGCCCATTGCACCCTATTACCATTCCTAGCTGTACTTGAACTTATCAATAGCTGAATACTTGTGGAACTAGCATGGGGAGTACAAATTCCTCGGGTTATTTTTTTTATTTTTTTATCTGAACAAAGATGAAATTAGTTTATAATGGCTAATCTTTTTGTTTCTGGTGCTGTTCGAAAATGATAATCTCCATCAAGGTACTCCAAAATTACACACGCAAAAAAAAATTTTGAAGTCCTGAATTGGTTTTTAGAGGATACTTTGACAACTAAAATGGATCTTCTCTGCATTTTAGTCAAGTTTCCAGTTTCCAAATAGTCATAGATGCGATCAAATACTTATGGTTTTCAGCTGGAGATTTGTTGTGGTGGAGGAACTTGCCTGGGGTAGGTGAAGTAGACCCTAGATGTGAAGCCAACCAAGCACACTCCATTAACCATTGTGTTGTGAACTTCAACTATTTAACGGACTTTTACCTTTTGGTTGGCTGCCTTTCTGTTGTCATTATGTGTGAGATGGAAGCTTGTTTTGATTTCCCTTGTCTAACTTAAATCTGACTGGTTATCATGCTGCCAAATCTGTAGCTATTCCATTTCTAAATATTCTTGGTTAAATTCAGTGTCATGTCATTTACCTGTGAAGATGATTGTGTTGTTGTGCTGTCTTTTTTAGGCCAACCCACAAAGCATATAACATTTTGCTTGATGCCTTTGCGATCTCGGGAATGGTAGAACAGGCTCGAACAGTGTTCAAGAGCATGAGAAGAGACAGGTAAAGATTTCCTATCTGCATCACAAGTTTCAAGGTGCACTCTTAGAGTTAACGATTTTTCAAGTTACCGATATTGGTAGTTTTTATTTCCTGCATGCAAAATTTGATACATGAAACAATTGTCATTAGATGAGAGCTTCTGCTTGAGCTGTTCTTAGGACCTCACCTATGATTTTGACCACTACATCCAAAGGATTTTTTTTTTTTTTTTATATCATTTTTATTTTTATCTTCTGCAAATTTTTAACAATCCAGAAGATAAAATGGATTGTATATTGCTGATCTTCTAGGTGGATCCATTGTGGGCCCAAGTCCTTATTGTGAAATATTTGTTGATAAATCACCTGAGTCTTGCACCTCTTTTTACTAGTTGATGGTTGGGCTACTCAGACCCCACTCCCATTGCACTAGTTTGGGCATAGGACATCCAAATTGGGATTTGTAGTTTTACTTCATCTCCTGATCAAGACAGGTGGCAGGGCTAGCCTATTTAGAACTAGTTTTGTCTTGATTTGAAAGCTAGAAAGAACAAAAATTTACATGGATGATTAGGTTTTCATAAACAGTTAGGATTGGGAATCAAAATTAAACAAGTAAAAAAAAAAATGGTTCTGAGGGTTCAACTGTACTTATCAACTGTATTTTGAGGAAAATTCAAAGCAATTAATCCTTGTTTGATTAAGGAAGGGTTTCAAACCTGATTTATGTTGAAATCTTGCTGCAAACTTGAAAAGTGATAAGATTCCAAGCTTAACACTTGGAATGTTTGGGCATCACGCTCAAAATCCCCATAGGTATCACACCTAGGGTTGACTTACATCACATAATCCAAAATACACGAATCAATGCTCCTTGATTTATTCAGTGAACAACACCTTTCCCTGCAGCAATCTTCAATCTTTTGGAAAAATGATATTCACTATTTGTTTGTGTTGCCTTTTAGATAGAGGAGTCTGTCTGTTTAAAGCTACTGTTATGTAAATAGAAACATACTGCTTAAAAAAATTTCTTCTCAATAATTTTCTGTCACTTCAATAGTTCGATAAAACCTAAAAAATTACTGCAACTTAATTTTCTACTTTGGCAGGAAACTGTAATCCACATTCCCCAATGAATCATAATACTTTGTTAATTTCAAAACTTTGAGTTTGTCAACCTGATATCAAAGTTCCTTTTTTTTTAACCTTTTTGAAAGTGTAATTGGAAGAGAAAAAGTTATTTATGTTAAGCCTATCAAGATTGCGCCTTAAACCCGCCTCAGTGCATAAAATGCTATTTAAGCATGTTCATAATGCAATAGATAAAACTTGTCTGGTTATACTTTTTGAGGATAGTGATGTTCCATTTTCCCATTTTTGTGTTCATTCCAAGTAACATGGGATTCAATCATGAATTGTGAAGTTTCCAGTATTATGCTTTTGGCCATGAGGATATAACATTAGATTCAATTGATGAAATGAATCTACCATTTGCAAGTTCATAATGATTTGAAGTATGTTTGCTATATTATTGCAAGTGCTTTTGTTTTGACAATATGTTATAGGTCTTCCAATCTCTTTCTCGTAGATGATGGGCTTTAAGATTTCATTCTTTGCAGATGTACCCCAGATCTTTGCTCCTATACGACAATGTTATCAGCGTACGTGAATGCATCTGATATGGTGGGTGCTGAAAAATTCTTCAGTAGACTGAAACGAGATGGATTTGAACCCAACATTGTTACTTATGGAGCATTGATCAAAGGGTATGCTAAGATAAATAATCTTGAGAAGATGATGGAAATATACGAAGAAATGCAGTTACGTGGTGTAAAAGCAAATCAAACAATTTTCACTACAATAATGGATGCATATGGTAAGAACAAAGATTTTGGAAGTGCTGTCGTTTGGTACAAGGAAATGGAGAGCCATGGCGTTCCTCCTGACCAGAAAGCAAAGAACATTCTTTTGTCGTTAGCCGAAACAGCAGATGAGCAAGAGGAAGCTAATCAACTTGTAGGACATTTAGATAATGGTAGCATTATAAAGAGAGTTAATGGGGCTTCTAAATTTGTTAATGGAGAGTATGCTGATGACAATGATGATTATGATTGGGATGATGAGGATGACAATGATGAATCAGGTGATGAAGAAAATACAACTAATAATGAAGACCAAGAAGAATTTATAGCTTTTAACAGGGATAGCCTACGAAGTGAAGGTCTACACGCCCTTAAAGTGGTTCATTTGTAAGTCCATAGGCTTCTAAATATTGGGTTTGTGGTAATTAGCTGCAAAAATTGCTTTGGTTACATGAGTTGAGTGAAGTACAATGAAACCTCAATAAATTAATACTCGATAAATTAATAATATTTGTTATATAATAATTTTTTTCGATCCTAATTTGAACTCGTGGACTAAATTAATAATTTCGATAAATTAATAAAATAATACTTTTTTGAAAATCCATATATAATTATACGGTTTTATTTGCATTATAAATTAATAATTTATTATTAATAATTTATCAAAATTATATATAATACATTATAATACTTTATTAAAATATAAGTTTATTATTTTTTATTTTTTCTTAAAATTTAATTTTAATTAGATTTTATCTTTAATTTTTCATGTTGTATATAAAAGTTTGGGTCGGATTCTTGAATTATAAAAAAATCTTATGAAATGTTATTAATATTTTATGTTCGTTCTCATCGAGTGTATTTGATATTAAATTTTGATTAATGAGTAAAATTTGTCAGAAATTTAATTCTTTTTTAATGCATGTAAAATATTTTTTACTATATTTATATAATATTTTACGTATCTCATTTATCATGATTAATTTTTGTATACTTTTTAAATGAGAAGTTATTGTAACTATGAAATAAATAAGAGATTATTTAAAGTAATTTATATAAAAATTATTTTAAATCTAAATAATTATATTCATATATTTTTTCTTTTAATTTAATTTATATTCAATTTACATATATTTTTTTAATTTTTTTAATTCATATTCAATTAATAATTTTTTTATTTTATTTTATTTAATTCACATTCAATTTATCATATATTTTTTCAATTTATTTAACTCATTAAATTGATTATAAAATTGATAAAACATAATAATTTTTTAGTTGATTAAATATTATTTATTGAATTGTAAATATTTTTTTTAAATTAATAAATTATTAATTTATCAATTAATTAATATATTTTTTAATTAATAAAATTTTCAAATCTCAATGTTATTAATTTATAGAGGTTTTACTGTATATGCAGAAAAATAGATTCATTTTAGTTGCAATTCACTTGCAGCTTTGCTTTCTGTAATTGAATTACAGTCAAACTTTTGAAAAGTACATATTACATTTTAGTCCCAGTATTATATTTTTGAAAATCATGAGTCTTGTATCGATGGCCTGAAATTAGAATTATATAATGTAATATAAAAATACAAAAAAAAAAAAAATGAATGAGAAAAATATATAAAATGAATCAATTATAAAAAAAGTGAATATATAAAATATAAAAAAGTGAATAAATATCTATAATATGAAAATTATATTTTAAAAGTCCAGTTTTAAAATTTTTTAAAATATAATTATAAAATAAAATTGAATAGATGTAAAAATATGACAAGTTATATTCATATTTTATATTTAAAAAACAACAGCCAAACATGTCTTAATAAAAATTATTATATTGATGTACGACAACACTATAGTTCACATCTTCCGCGAGAGTTGAGCAAAATTCATAATTTTATATCTTTTTGAGCATTAAAAATGTAATTTTATTTTTATTTTTATTTTGAATTTAGACAAAAATATAAATAAATCTTTAAATTATATTATTTTATTTATTTAGGTATTTTTTTAATGATTCAAATAACTTTTTAAAATTTTTAATTTGACTCAAATAAGTCCTATATTTTTTAATTTGACTCAAATAAGTCTAATTTAAATGAAAAAAAATTAAATATTCATCCAAATTAAGTCTATTTGAGTTAAATCAAAAAATTCAAGAATTTATTTATACTTTTTTCTTTTTCTAATTTAATTTTATTTATTTTATTATTTATTTTTTTTCTAAATTTTTCATTGTACTATATATATTTTTATCCATTTTAATTTAATAAATAAGAAAATTATATTTTATATTTTAATTTAATAAATAAACACATTTAAAACATATATCTTATATTTTGTATAAACTTTCAAACTTTCAAAACATTATATTTTTATAGTTTAATAAATAAAAAATTTTATAATTTTTTTTATTATCAAATATCATTTAATTTAAAAATTTTAATTTTAATTTTATAATAAAATAAAATAAAATTAACTCCAAATATTAATCTAATTGATAAATAAATTTTCTTATTTTCTTATAAATTTAAGTTTAATTATTAATACTATATTATAAACGAGATTTTTTCTTATATAAAAATTTAACAAGAATATAAATGTGAACTATGACGCGAAAATTATCCATAATACTATCTATTGATAAAAACATAAATAAAATATAAATTATAATTTTATTTTTTTATTAAATTAAATTTTAAAAAATGTTATAATGAGAAATTTTAAAAAAAATTAAAATAAACAAAGTTAAATTAAAAAAGAGAAAATATAAATAAACCTTAATATTTTTTAATTTGATTCAAATATGTTGAATTTGGATGAAAATTTAACCTCTCAATTCAAATTGAACTTATTTAAACTAAATTAAAAAATTTAAAAACTTATTTACACTATAAAAAGAAAAAAGGTATAAGTAAATAAAGTGATATAATTTAAAAATTTATTTTTACCTTTGACCTTAGAATTTTGACTACTCTCCTCAATTCTTGTAACGTATTCTCTTTGTATAATCCAGTTTACCCTTTTAGCATATATTGGAGGAAGTGACTGGTGAAACAAGATATGGTCTAAGGTCATAACTGTGAGTGTTTTCTTTCTAATTGCAGGCTACTCTTGTCTACAACTTGAGTGCATCGTTGCTATTATTATGTAATAAACATTTCATATGAATATGAGAAATGTTTACCTTCATTACATTGTTTCTTTACTGCTTGATCCAAGTGACGTGTTGCTATAATGTTTTTATTATATATTGTGAAGTTATTTTGTGTGATCTCTGAGTTGCTCAGTTGACTTGTGAGAGATTGACAAGAGCAACAACATTCCAACGGCGTTACGAGAAATTGGGCCTGTGATGCCTAGCAGCGTTATTTTTTTGTCCCTCGCCTTTAAAATGAAATAAAATTTTAGTCATTAAAAAAATTGTTTCGGATGAAAAAATATTGTTTAAAGTCATGGGGACTAAAATGTAAAATACTGTAGTTGTTCCTAATGCATATGGATTTGTTCGTGGAGAGAACTTTGGTGGATTGGACCCATTCCTATTGCCCTTCAGTTTGGGCCTGCATTGTGAGGGTCCAGTTGTCATTTGGTCCAACTTTCACCCTTATCCATCAACATCTAACAAATTCATCTTTAAACACTTTAATTATTATTACCAACCATATAAATGGATATTAATTATATTTATGAAATTGTTTCATTTTTAAATGTTCTTTTTCTAGGATTTAAAAATAAGATGATATCACTAATTAAGTTAACCTTTTTTTTTTTTTTTATGTTATCTTAAATTTAGTGATAATTCATCAATCATTCTTTATTTTTATACTTAATAATATCATAATCTCTTTTCTTTAATTTGTAACACTATTATTATTAACCTTTATAATTAATAATAAGATCAAAATTTCTTTATTTGAATTTGTAACACTACTTTATATTAATATTATAATCATAATCACATTTATAATTTTTCAGTAATTCTACGATTGGAAAACTGTTACACAACTCAATGAAATATCAACTATATTTTTTTATCAATTTTCCGCGATATCATGTAATTTCTTTTCCTCTTATTCAATCATGATTTTCTCTTTTATTCAATTTAGGAGCCACTTTATATTTTTATTTATTTAATTTGAATTCAATTCTATCTTAATCTAATCTATAAAAAAAATCACATATTGTATATGTAATTATTGATTAGGCGAATAAAAACTCATGCAAAGATGATTTAAGAAAATAACATGTTGAAAGATTAAAAAAAATAAAATAAGAGAGTGATGGAGACCAGTAAGCGTTGGTGTTTTTTCATATTTGTATTTTATATTTTTGGTATTTTTTATTTTCTTTATTTAATTTTGATAGAAAATTTATTTTTATGTGCTATTTAAGGTATTATATTAGTTTTGATTTGTTTCTTATTTAAGCTAGTTTTAATTTTTTTTCTTTATTTATGTAAATTTGATGATTTGTTTCTTTTTCGGAATAAATTATCATATTAGACTTATAAGATTTTCTGAAAATTATTTCCTATATGTAGTCATATAAACTTTAAGATAGAGGTATTTTTTTATTGAATTAAAATAATTTTTCTGTGTGAAAGTTGTTTCTTCCAATTTTCAGTATTCTTTTGAATTAACGAACTTTGATACCTATTAGTTTAGTATTTATCTAGAATTAACTGACACTTAGAAGGCTTCCGCTATGTCAGTTGGTATCAGAGCTTCCGCTCATTTTTTGAAAACTATGCCACCAAGGAGAGGACGTCAAATTGTATTTGTAGAGAAAGTTTATGATCGTGACATTGCAGTTCAGATGGAGCAGTGTATCATGAACAAAATAGAAGAATGTATGACACAAGTGATGAATCAGTTAATCCAATGGATGAATGAGTTTTTGAGAGATCATATATTTAATATTCATGTCTCAGAAACAATGTTAATTGTCAATTGAGATTTACCTGCAGTATTTGATAATTATTCTGATGAAAAAATATCATTATCTATTGCAAAAGTTTCATTATCTATTGAGAATTATAATAATATCAGGGAATTACAACATATCACAACACTAATTTATAAGAATGAAAAATAGTATTATGAAAATATATTCTCCATTAATCTTTCTATCGCATTTGATTATTAATTCATCAAAAAAATTTTAATTAAAACTTATATTGAAAATTATTTGACAGATTGAATGAGAATCATAAGAAAAATTGAAAAGTTTCATATTTTTTTATGAATATTTTATAACCATATGTGTTCAATATAAAATTCTTTTATCTAAGAATTCTTTTGATGATAATGTTGCTGTAAATTCGAGGACAAATTTTATTTACTCTAAAGAGAATGATGGAGACCAATAAAAGTTGATGTTTTTTCATATTTGTATTTTGTATTTTTGGTATTTTATATTTTTCTTATTTAATTTTAGTAGGAATCTTATTTTTAGGTATTATTTAAGATATTATATTAGTTTTGATTTATTTTCTATTTAAGATAGTTTTGATTTTTTTCCTTATTTATATAAATTTGGTAATTTGTTTCCTTTTCAAAATAAATTACTATATTAGACTTCTAGATTTTTCTAAAAGTTATTTTAAGGTAGAGACAACTTTTGAATGAATTAAAATAACTTTTCTATGTGAAAATTATTTTTTCTAATTTTCGGTATTATTTTGAATCAACAAATTTTGATCCTTTTAGTTTGGTATTCATCTAGAATCAATAGACTCTTAAAAAACTTTTGTTATGTTAGAGAGGAAAGAAATCTTGTGAGGTGAGTGGAGAGAGAAAAAATCAGTACGGTGAATAAATTATGTAAAAGTCAAAATTTTAATCTTATATATATATATTTTTAATTTATTTAGTGTAAAATTTACATCAAGTTTTTATCGAAAAATTATAAAGTTGACAATAATTATAATATTGATATAAAGTTAATGATATAAATTAAAAATAAGGAATTTTGTTGTTATTAAGTATAAAATTTAATGATATTAGCATTACTGTAATACTTCATTTTTAAAATTTTATTTATGAAAAATTATATTATTTTGTCAATGTTTAATTAAAGCAATATGTGGATGTAAAAGTATTTTATTTGGGTTTTATAATATTTTAATTTAAATCTCAAAACTTTAATAGTTCGATAAATTAATTGTTTATTTATTTAATTATTTATTTAATTATATTTTTATATATTTATTTATTTAAATTAAGAAGAATATTTCAATAATATTCTTTTAATTTTTTTATTAAATTATTACTCTTTTCGTCTCAAAATAAACATGCTAAATGTAAAATACACGATTATTAATAAAAAATTTTTGGTTTATTTTAACTTTCCTAATTTGTTCTTCATTTTAATTTATTAATTAATTTAATCTCTCTTCCTAATTCTCTCATATTGTATATCTTTTAATTAATTTTTACATTTTTAAATGCATTTTTAATGAGAATATTATTATCAACTTAAGATAAAATATAGTTTAAATTAAAAAATAAAACAATTAAATTGGGACTTTCCAAAAAAGTAATTATAACGTTTATTTTGGGATGGAGAGAGTATTATTATTACATATGTTGCCAAAAACAAGGGACTGTGAGGCCTCAACTGAGCTGAAAATCGAAATGTTATTTCGGGTCCGATCTCACATTGTTGGAATACCTGGCTGACTGGAAGTTCTGTTTATCAATTCTTTTGAAAATTATTTCATTTATGTTTTGAAGTTCAATTCTGTTTTGAAAATGAGTTTTGGGGATCGCCACCTTAATTTTATTTTTATTGGAAAAATATAAGGAAAAACCCAAAAATGACTCTAATTTCATTTTTTTGCACAAAGGATAAAATTACTAGATCTTTGAACATATCTGAGTTTGGAAACTAGGTTTTTTATTTAAAAAATTCTGACTTGGTTTCTAACTAATTTTAACTTAAAATTATGATTTCATGAGCAGTTTAATATGCATGACAGTTATACGGATGTTAAAGCAATAAATAAATCAGAAAACAATAACTGTAGCCCTAATGGTTTCTAGGTTAATCATAAATTCCTCAATTTGGATCGGAGGGATTAGCTCTAGCCCTTATGGGTCTAAGCCAATCACATGTCCTCCAAAATAAGTTTAAAGCAAATAAAGATAATTCTAGGGTTTTGGATTTGATGCTTGATTGAGAAGCATGCCTATATATTAGGTTTGAATGTGAATTAAAATCCGCGTAGTTCGCCCTTCTTGTGAAGGGTTTCAGATGCTAAGAACTACTTGGGCTTTGAAAATGATTTTGGGGTGACAAAGGCTGTTTGGGTTTTGAAAATAATTTTGGGGTGCTGTCATAACCCACATTATAGGGCTGTGACGGTCCTAGGGCATGGGAATAATTCACATACCAGTACCACGAAGAACCCAAGATACATGCTTTCATTTCATTTAAATTATTTTTATGACATATTTTTTTTAAAAAAAAACACTTTGGGTTTTATAGAAAATCGGACAGAGTCTCTTCTGTAATATTAACATTTGCCAAATTAAAAAATATAACAAAATACTTCTAATATCAATATCAAAACCCAATTCAACCTCCAGTACACAACTCATATTAATTTATACTTATGTCAATTCAAAATAAATAGTCTTCATCAACTCATATAATGGTTTCATGCATTACCGATCATATGAAAATTTCCTGTAATATCATTCATATTTATGCCGATATCATCTAAGCTTACCATATCAGCTGCACCCCTGCTGCAATAAATATATACCATATCAGGACATACAAACACATCACAACATGAAATTATACATTTACATATACACAGGTCATCCTCAAAATATTCATATACACAACCAATATCATGGAGTAATCTATGCTACTCTAGGAAAGGACTATACATCTCCTCCACGGCTGGAATTACAAATGTAGCCGGGATTGAACGTGCCTCACTCTCCTTTCCCTGAAATTGTTCAACAAAGTGGGGTGAGTATAAATACTCAGTGGATTTATAAATATGAGATGCATTACTAATGCACAATATATATATATATCAAGTCATGAATGACATTATTGGGTATGGTGCCAATTTATCAGAATGTAATAATTATAATATGATAGTAGTTACCAATGTGGACATAATTGTTTGCATATGATGACAGTTATATATGATAAGATATGTCAATATAATGAGAGGCCCAAATGCATAAGGTAAACAGGATTGGGTCAAGTAATTAAGTAGAACTGTAATTCATCTACATCTCTATTTCCATATAAATGTCATAAGGAGGATTAATCCTTATGGCTAGAGCCATATCCCTATCTCTAGCTAGGGCAAGTAATACCAGTGTGCACACCGTCGATGGAAATACCCGCTACACTATCGAAGTAGCTCTGTTAGGTTACCCTATGCAAATGTTCCAATATGATGAAAATGCAACAAGTATAACTCATATGAGGTGCCAAATAGCAAATATATCCATATAACCATGTATAGAGTCATTTGGAAATAACTTGCAATTTTGGCCCGTCGGGCCCAGTTGCGCTATCACAGCGACTTACCAAATTACAGGTCCGTTTCCCGTTTTTCAGTGACTTTCTAGTTTCACATGTTACCAACATATATGATGCAATTTTAACATCTAAGATGCAAGTACATACATATATAGGATGATTGGGCTTGATTTGAGGTCAAACCAGTTTATAGAATGATTTTTATGGCCATTTCCATTTCAGGTCATTTTATACCATTTTGGTAGTCCCAATTTTGGCCGATTGACACTTTTAGGGGCAACCTTGGCCAAATTAGTCCAAAATCAGTCCGATATGATTAAAAGTCATATTATATGTCCAAATGCATGTACCTTAAACTAGAAATGCAATAACACATTTATAAACCCACCTCGAGTGCAAAAGTCCAAAAAGCCCCTCCGAGGCTCCGAGCTGCTACTGCTCGCCCAGCTTCTCCTTTCCCTTGGAGGAGTCTCCTAAATATACACCAACTCTCTGATAAGACACCATATCAAAACAATATAACACATTCAAACACATATACACACCCATTCCAAATAAGTTACGCATGTCACTTTCATATTCAAGGTTCTTATTTCACCAAGTCACTTTGCCATTTCAAAACAATACTCATAAGGAGTTTAAACCCCATTTTCTTTTCATACAATCATAATAACATATCTTATAAGCATACTCAAATAAGTTTGGGTTCACGTTCTAGCCTAGGTTTCATGCCAAAGCATTTTGAATTATATTGGTCATAAGGACCCAAATACACTTCATATCCAAATTAAACATGACATTTACTTTCTATGGCTACAATCATGCAATTCAAGTCATTATTTGCACTTATAACAAGTCTCTATAGCAAAACCAAGTAATTGTTTACCTTTTCCCCCAAATGGAGCATTCGGCCCAAAGGGGCTTTTGTCCCTTGAAGTTAATTCCTTCAATTCAACCACCCAAACCTCAATTCAACATGTCAAATGAAGTTTAAAACACTAAATGGTAGAAATTTGAGAAGCAACATCACACCAAACCCTACTTTTCATTTCGGTCAACACTGAAGTTTAACAAAACAAGTTCAATTTACAATTCAACACTTTAATCACCTCAATTTAGCTCACTAGACAACACATTCACATTCAATTACCCAACCAAAGCACTAAAACCCATTTTCCCCAATATTTTTCCCCTAATTCAATTCGGTCCATCCTTGAGTTCAAAAACAAACATTCATTTGATAATTAAACTATTCCATTAACATTCAAATAACCTCAATCACAATTGCAATTGTTCAATTAAAACAAGTAAGCAAATTTCCCCTAAAAGCCCTAAACCATTCGGTCCCATATGAAATTCAAAATCAAACTTCCAATTGGCAATTAAACCATTCATTTCACACACACTCAACATCAATTGCATCATGGATTATTCAATTTAAACAACAAACAAGAATTCCCCCAAAAACCCTAATTCAATTCGGCCAAAAGGGGCATTTTGAATCCAACATCCAAACCAACAATAATTCATCAAATAATTGACTATTCAATACAAATTTCAACATTAATTACACAAGTAAACCAAGAACCAACCCTTCCCCCAAAACCCTATTTGATTTCGGTCAAAAAGGAAGTCA
>CANXYC010599599.1:0-11281 GCA_948193065.1 Aleurites moluccanus | reverse complement strand
TGAAGGAATTGATGGATTTCCATCAAAAATCCAAAGAAAATCATAAGAAATGGATGGGGGAGGTGATGGCCGAACCCTAAAATGAAAATACAGAAGTTTGCTGCAGAAAATGGCTGAAGAAGAAGATGAACAACTGAAATTTGGGTATATATATATTTGATAGGATTAGGTAAAACAAAGTATTGGTGCATTGGCTTTAAAATTCATATCTAACCATCCATTTAGCTTACTTTAATCCCATTGGGGATCAAAAATCAAAGTCAAACCAGATTCAATAAGCTCATCCACACCAAATTAAAATCCTTAGGGCAAAAATTCAATAGGGTAAGCTCACGATAGCTAAAATGCTCCCGAACGATCCAACCGTCCGATTTTCCATCATTTAATCCAACGGCTAGATTTAATCAAGCCTAAACTATTATAATAGAATCACACACACCTTATAATCCCATATTCATAGTAAAGTTACAATAAGGTCCTTAATTTACTCCGAAACCCCTCAAATGCCCCCGTTGAGCTGTTTTCCCGAAATTGTCTCCAACCGGATATATTTTTTCATATAATTCCCAAATAAATAATTTAAGACCATTTACATTCACTTTTATTCTTTTCTTTACTCAAATATACTGATAAATTCATAAAAACTCGAAAAATTTCAAAATTATAATTTAGTCCCCCGATTACCAAAAATTCCAAACTTACCCGATTGAGTCCTAACTGATTTCAAACCAACTCTAGGCCTAAAAATTAGGTCATATATCATGCATATATATATATTCCATGCATTCACATATCATATTAACACATCATAAAGAAAGGAAAATAATTTTCCTAAAGGTCCCTATCAAGGTTTAGGCTAAGGTGTTACACCCAGACTTACTGCCCAAAATCCATCCGAACAGACTTGAGAAATTCCACTCTCCACTGAGTTACACTTATCCAAATCTCCTGAAATTTTATAGCCAGCAACACAATACACAAAGAAATATTTCTCATGTTTACACCTTTGGCTCAAACTATCTCAGTCATTCCCAGAAAATTCAAACATACACAGATTTCCTGTAGAGATACTAAACCAGACAAGTCCTGCTCAAGCAGGCATAACTCCTCACACACACATAATTTTACCAAGCCAGTTAACAAAATTTAAGATGAGACATAGATCTACAACTTTTATGTTTTACACTTTTACTAATTTATTTCTTTAAGATCATACAATCAGCCTCACAATATCCTGCAAACCAGAAATTTCTGGATTCCTCAAACATTCATATCTTTAATTAATTTAATTCATCAAGCATACAATTAATTAAAATGAAAAACTTTGCAGATATTACACAACCTATCATATTCAGCCTAGGCTCTGCTATCAAATAATCCAAAAGGGTCAAGTTGAAGTCTCCAGGAACTGAGAAAACATCACTAACGCCAATCTCCACCAATTGGTGACCTAAGGTGCCACTATAGGTGTTACCGGAGACAGAAGCCGGTGCTGAGCTGGGATGAGCATGTGAACCGTCGTTGATTAGCAGCTTCCATGTAATAAAAATATAAATTTAAATATTGAAAAAGATCAAAACTTTAGAAATGGGATTTATGATACAATTAAGAAAGTTTGATAATTTGTGGATTTAAAAGGTTTTTTGGTGTGATAAAGGTAGGTTTTGAGAGATGGGGCTTGTCGAGTAAAGATTGAAAAAAGGAACAAAGAATTGGTTTTTGGTTCTGGTTTTGAAAACTGGGGGCAAATGATAAAGCAGAGATGAAAAGTGGAATAAAGAAGAACTAAAAGAACAAAGAAAAATCATTGGCTAGGTGGGAAGTGGAACCTTGAAAAACCCATATGGGAGGGAGCTGTGTTTGGCTGCCATGAAAATGCTTTAAGCAAAGTCTTTTGGGAGTTCGGTCTCCAAATTGAAGGCAATTTAGATGGTTTTCCTCCACCACCAAATGGTTCAGTCCTAAATTGGTAAGATATGCCACTAATTACCTCAAGTACTTGACCACTGAAAATTACATTATACTTATAGCAAAAGTTCTTCGAATAAAGCAAATATGGAAAGTTGTAATTTTATCAAAGCCTAAAATCGATGAGAATTTACTCAATGGCGAGAGGCTAGAATGAGGCTATCAGTTAATAGATTTAAGTGATTTGGTTTTTAGGCATGGACTTAAGGGATTTTGATTGTCGATTTTATGATATGGGTTTTGGTGGTTTTGAAAAAAGATTTTTTTTTTTTCTAATTGAAGAAGATGACAATACCCTTAAGAGGAGAGTATAATCTTGATACGTTTTAATATGAAGATAGAGGCTTTATATGTTTTAATTCGACAATAACTAAAGTTTTTGGAATTTCATATGTTTGGAAACTCGCTATAGTGGTGACAATTGTTGTTGTTGTTGTTAGCGGAGGCAGTGGCGACGACAGTGGGGTGGTGGTGGTGATGAAGATGAAAATTTTAGTGTGGTTGAAAGTGATGATATTTAAGTGAAAATTAGAATGAAAATGAGTGGTATTATAAACTTTTTACATTGATTTAATGAATTTTTAATAGAAGGATCTCAAATTTTAACGGAACCAAAATGCAAAGAGTTTTGAGTATAATTTTAAAAATATAAATACCTTTTAATATAATATGACAAAATACAGAGATTTTAAAGTAATTATCCCTTAATTAAATAGAAAATATATAATAACTAAACTAAAATTTATATAGAAGTTGTTTGGATATCCAACTATAAAATCTAATTACAGTTTAAAAATATATATATTGGTAATTGAGAAATTATTGAATGTTTGAATAAAAATTAAATTTATATTTTTCAAATTGATAAAATCTAATAACAGATAATATCTATTAAAAATTTTATCAATATTTTTATTTTAAATTAATAATTAATAATTATCCTTCCAAACACCCGTATTAATAAATAATTTCTTATGGTTTTATAAGAAAAAAAAGGGAGAATTAGATGGAAACATTTTGATACTTTATATTAAAGTAGAAAACAGGGATCTGCTCCGTCTTGACAGCGAAGAACAGAGTCGCGCTGTCTGTCTTTCGCTAATTGAGAAATAATCATTGTTCTGTTCACCAACTCTCACCTTGCTGCTTTGATTCATCATCAGATTTCAGATTTCAGATTTCAACTCTTGTAGTTTTTTTTTGAAAGAAATCCAATCAGAAAAAGATGGCTTCATTGAAAAGTAGTCGGTCGAGAGGGACTCCGGTGAAGGAAAACGGAACCAAACTCGAAGAAGGTCTTATAGTCTTCAAGTCTGATAAGTTCGATGCCGATGCTTATGTTAAGTCCAAATGCTCTCTCAACGACAAGGTCAATTCCTTATTCTTATTTTTCTAATTTACCATTTGAATTAGCTGAATAGATTAAACAAAGAATCTTGTGTTGTTGGTCACAGGAAATAAGGCAATTATGTTCATATCTTTTGGATTTGAAGAAAGCTTCTGCTGAAGAAATGCGTAAGAGTGTGTATGCAAATTATACCGCTTTCATACGGTGAGTGGTTGTTGACGGCAGTCAGTTCTTCATAACAATTACATATCAAAATAGATGTATTTAGATGTGGAATTAGTACAAATCACTATCAAATATACACGAGTGCGATGGTATTTTTGTATAAATTCAGTACTTATATTCTGGTTGGATTCTGATATTCCTGAGTAAATCAAATGCTGGAACCTTAGACTTGTCTTAATTTCATTTTCAATAATTCTAGACCTTAGGGCTATACAACCACTTTTCTTCTTTCGTTTAAACACTTTATTGTTATTGATTGGTTAGTTTGGAATTTAAAAGGATCTTTGTTTCTTGCATAAAGCACTTCAAAAGAGATATCAGATTTAGAGGGGGAGCTTTCATCCATCAGAAATCTTCTATCTACTCAGGCTACTTTAATTCATGGTTTAGCAGAGGGAGTTCACATTGATTCAATATCTACAAAAGCTTTGGAAGCCTCTACAGTAAATGGCTTATTAAATACTGAATATCAAGAACCTTCTGACCTGGAGAAGTGGTCAGTTGAATTTCCTGATCTTCTTGATGTTTTGTTAGCTGAGAGGAGAGTGGATGAAGCTTTATCAGCCCTCGATGAAGGAGAAAGAGTAGCATTTGAAGCAAAACAATCAAAATCATTGAGTCCTCAAGTTCTTGGGTCATTGCAGACAGCTCTTATGGAGCGCCGGCAAAAGTTAGCTGATCAACTTGCTGAAGCTGCTTGCCAACCTTCTACCCGTGGTAGTGAACTTCGTGCAGCTATATCAGCTCTTAAAAAGCTTGGGGACGGTCCTCGTGCTCATAATTTACTCCTCAATGCACACTTCCAGAGATACCAGTATAACATGCAAAGCCTTCGTCCGTCTAGCACCTCATATGGAGGAGCTTATACTGCTGCCCTCTCACAGATAGTATTCTCTGCTATAGCTCAAGCTGCTAGTGATTCACTGGCTATTTTTGGCAAGGAACGAGCTTATGCTTCTGAACTTGTAATGTGGGCTACAAAACAAACAGAGGCCTTTGCTGTTCTTGTTAAAAGACATGCATTAGCATCATCAGCAGCTGCTGGGGGTTTGAGAGCTGCTGCAGAATGTGTTCAAATAGCTTTAGGTCATTGTTCTTTGTTGGAAGCTCGTGGCTTGGCACTTTGTCCTGTGCTCTTAAAACTCTTTAGGCCTAGTGTTGAACAAGCATTAGATGCAAATCTTAAACGAATTGAAGAAAGCACTGCTGCTTTGGCTGCTGCTGATGATTGGGTTCTTACTTACCCTCCAACAGGCACTCGACAATCAGGCAGGTCTTCTATTGCTTCTCTTGGCAATACAGCAGTATTTCAACATAAACTTACAAGTAGTGCCCATCGGTTCAATTTAATGGTCCAGGTGAATAACTTTCTTTTCCTGCATTATTAATTAATTGAAGCATCTTTCTATCCCACTGGACACACATACTTGAGAATGTACGTAGCATGACAATTTTTTCCTTTTACATTTCTTCAAATTTTTTCCTTATTTTTATCACGTGTGTATGTGTAGTGCTGCTGTTTTTTCTTTTTGTTTTTCTCCTCCTTTTCGTTCATGTTGTCAATCGTGCTTCAATTGTTTGGCATATACTATTTCTTGAAGAACATGTTGATTCTGTTTCTAGTTGTGGAAAATATCACTGGAAGGTTGTTTTCTCCTTGACTTTCTTATGATCTTTTCATGGATTCTTCCTGCACATTATTAAATTTTATTGGAATCTTAACCTGATTTCTGTTCTCTTATAGGCTAAAACATTGATTTTGGTGAATAATTTGTCTTGCATATTGCTCTTTTAAATTGTCAGTGGAAAGTTGTCTGTTTACTGCAACTTTTCTTATGGTTGCAAGACAGGTGCAGGCTCTGTTTTGTGATCCATTGCTGGCTATTCACTCCTTTTAATTGTCACTTTGCTGCTTGTTTGGATTCCAATAATCTTTTGGACTTGAAATATGCATTCCCTGTGTGGTTTTGCTGGCATGATTTTGTTAGGTATGCAGTACCCAGCTGAGGAAAATTAGAGAGAATACAGAATACAGAATAGGGAGAGAATTTGAGAGAGAAAGTGATGCAGGAGAGAGAATTGAACTATTATTCATTACTGGAGAAAGAAAACATAATGAGAATACATAAATCAGCTTCCCTCTTTATACAAACAGATTCCCTAAGTCCTAGCTATCAAGTAACCAATTCAGTTAGGACTCCCCCATTAGCTCATTATTCTTGTTGTTTTCTGTTACATTCAGTTCTTATCTATTTTATTCCTAAATTTCCTTCGATAATATGTAACAATTCCTCCCCCATTAGCTCTTTCTTGTCTCCAAGAAAGAGGGCAGTCTAGAAACTGAGCTTCAATGAATGCTCTGTCTTCCCAAGTAGAGTCTGAATCTGGTAGATTGAGCCATTTGATAAGGCCTTGGGGTACCTACTGATTATTCCTAGAGATGATCCTGGTATCCATGACCTTTTCTGGTGCCACCATGACTTTGTCTTCTGCCAAGGTTGGGAGGCCTAGTGGAGGAGTGATATTGTCTCCTAGCATCTTTTTAAGTAATGAAACATGGAAAACAGTATGTATTGAAGAAGTAGGAGGTAGGTTGAGTCTATAAGCCACTTTGCCAATCTTTTCCACCACTTGATAGGGCCCATAATACTTGGCTGCAGGCTTAAGAGTGCGTCTTAATGCAACAGAAATCTGTCTGTAGGGTTGGGGCTTCAAGTACACCCAATCCCCCACTTGAAATTCTCTTTCTGATCTCCTTTTTTCCACCTGTTGCTTCGTCCTATTTTGAGCTAGTAACAGATTGTCACTTAACATGTGAGTAATGTGCTGTCTTTCATTTAGTAAATCAGAAACAACTGCAAACTTAGAAGGGTTATAGGATAGAATAGCAAGAATGGGAGGCTTATAAACATATAAGGCTTCAAATGGGGACATTTTTATAGCAGTATGGTGGGAAGAGTTGTACCACCATTCAGCTAATGGCAGTCAAGTGGACCGGGCAGTAGGTTAGAGGTGGGTCATGCATCTTAGATAGGCTTTTACACATTGGTTGACCCTCTCAGTTTGGCCATCTGTTTGAGCGTGGTAAGCAGCGGTATATTTAAGGTTAACCCCCAGGTGCTGAAATAGTTCCTTCCAAAATAGGCTAGTGAAAATTTTGTCCCTATCAGAAATAATAGATTGAGGTGTCCTATGGAGTCGAAAATTTTATTGAGAAAAGTTTAGCTATAGAAGTGGCTGTGAAAGGATGGTGTAAGGGTATAAAGTGGGCAAATTTAGTGAGTCTACACACTACCACCGTGATAGCATTATGCCCTTTTGACTTGGATAAATGTTCTATGAAATCCATGGAGAGTTGCTACCAAGCTTGGGTAGGGATGGGGAGTGGTTGCAGGAGACCAGGGCTAGCAAAGTTCTCTAGTTTACATTTGGCGCACACCTCACATTTCCTAATCCAATCCAAGACTTGTTGCTGCATTCCAGGCCAGAAGAATTGCCTTTTTAATCTACCGAGTGTCACTTGAATACTTGAGTGGCCTCCCAAAGCTGAATTATGGTATTGGTGCGAGAGTTGCAACCTGAGATTGGTGGAATTCCCCACATACAATCTGTCTTTATATTTGAGTTTGCCATTCTATAACTGATACTCAGGGTGAGTTGCAGCGTTAATTGCTAGCTGTTGAATTAACTCAGTAGCCTTGTGATCACCATCATAGATTTTAATTAGGTTTGTCATCTAAGTAGGTGAAATATAGGTGAAATGCTTGTACGCACAATATACAAGAATGATGTAGGTAGACTGTCTGCAGGTCTTCTGACAGTGCATCTACCACTGTGTTCTCCACCCCTTTTGTATACCTGATTTTGTAATCCAATCCCAACAATTTAGAGATGCCCCTCTGTTGTAGATTAGTATGCAATCTTTGCTCCAACAAGTATTTAATACTTTCATGGTCAGTTTAGATATAAAATTAACTATGCTTCAAGTAGTGTCTCCATTTTGCTACAGCAAATATGATGGCTAACAGTTCCTTTTCATATACTGATAAGGGCTGACTTCTTATCCCAATAGCCTGTGACACAAAGGCTATTTGATGGCATTGTTGTTGCAGAACAACTCCCATTCCCATATTGCTTGCATCAGTTTCCACCACAAATGGTTGGTTGAAATAAGGAAGAGCCAACACAAGTGCATTGGTCATGGCTTCTTTCAATTGTTCAAAAGCAGCTTGGCCAGCCTTAGACCAGTGAAAAGCTTCATTTTTTAATAACTTAGTAAGAGGTTTTGCAATTAAACCATAATTCCTGATAAATTTTCTATAGTACCCAGTCAACCCTAGGATCTTTTAAGCTCTTTGATAGATACAGGAGTTTTCCAATGGACCATGGCAGAGATCTTTTGAGGGTCAGTTGCCACACCCTGCCTTGAAATAATGTGGCCCAAATATTCTATCTCAGACATAGATTTAAATCGCGGTCGTGTGTAACTGTAACGGCTAACTGCTACGCAATTTTTTCGCAAAAAATTGCAATATGAGAAATATTGACACAAATTATTAAATCTAAGAGTTATAACTAATTAATTCACATAGTATTTTATAAATAAAGCTTCAAAATGTATAAATTTTTGTCAATTTTGACCAAAATAATAATTTAGTATAATAAGTAGTATTACTATTACACAAAACAAAATTTAAGATATAATTATTACCTTATTAATATCATAATAAGTGCTTAGGAGGATCTAGAGTATTATTTTCATCTTGATTTTGAGAATTTTGATTTCCATATGCTTCTGAGTACTGATTGTATTATGGTGGTGGTGTGTGTAGACGCTATATTTTGACCAATTTTTTTTTTTTTTTTTAATTTTAAATATTATAAGTTATTATTTTAAACATTTTCTCTATCTATACTCTCACATACAAACCTTAGAATTAAAGAGATAAAAGAGATTGAGATTTTTTTCTGGGTATCTCAAACTGTCTCTTTCAAAAATGGTGGATTTACAGCTATCGAAAGGTCATCTTCATAGCAGTATTGGTGGCGGTGTTTTGGGTGATAGAGGAGGACCATTGGTTACTGTTACATCATCGGAAACTGTCAGTTCCAAGTGTCAGCTGCGGCTTCTAATTAGGCAAAATTTGTGGTGAAGCCGTTATATTACAACATAACGGCCGTAACGACTGATACCATTACATATTGGCCATTATGGCTGTTATAAATGCATTTTATTTCTGCTCGTTGAAAAACGGGGATAACTGTAATGGAGGGCTGGAAATTCGTTACAAAACGGCCATTAGGTTATGTAACGGCCGATTTTTAACTCCATGATCTTAGATTTAGCAAAGGAGCATTTGGATAACTTGGCATATAGTTGTTGGTCAAGAAAGATTTGGAAAACTAAATTAAGGTGTTTTAGGTGGTCTGTCCAGGTTTTACTGTATATCAGTATATCATAAAAAAAAAAAAAAAAAGGACAAAGTGTCTAAAGGTAATGTAGAAAAATGTGGTTTATAAGGGTTTGAAAGGTGGCTGGTGCATTGGTGAGGCCAAAGGGCATCACAGTAAATTCAAAATGGCCATGGTGGGTATGAAATGTTGTTTTAGGTATATCTTGGGGTTGCATTCTTATTTGGTAGTAACTTGCCCTAAGATATATCTTAGAAAAGATATGTGCTAAGTGTAACTCATCCAATAGGTCATCAATTATGGGTATTAGGAATTTATTTTTGACAGTTTGTTCATTGAGCTTCCTGTAGTCCACACAAAATCTCCAAGTTCCATCATTTTTTTTCACTAGTAACACGGGAGAAGAATAGGGTTAGAGCTAGGCTGAATTATGGAATTGCTTAACATATCATCGACTAACTTTTCTATCTCAGTTTTCTGGTAATTTGTGTATCTATAGGGTATGATATTGATTGGTTGAGTATTTGGATGGAGAATGATAGTGTGATTATGGCTCCTAAAAGGTGGAAGTTGTTTAGGTTTTGAAAAGATGATGCTGTATTTGTTTAAGAGCTGTTGACGGTCAGTAGGGTAAGTAGTAAGGGTATGATTAGGGTCTGTTTGGGGTATGCTCACAACACATAAAAGAGGGGTTTGAAAAATCTCCCTTGTTTCTTCAAAATACTAGCAGTTCCTCTCAAAAGACCAGCATTAGATGCTCCTCTTAGGGTTACTGTCTGCCCTTGTAACTGAAATGAAATTGCAGAGTTGTCAAAGTCAAAGAGCACTGGTTGAAGGTTTTTAGTCAATCCACACCTAAAATCATATCAAAGCCTCCTAACTTCAAAACTGAAAGTTTGGCCCTCCATTTTCCACTTAAATTGTGGGCATTGGTGATTGCAGATCAATTTTATGCCATCTGCAACTCTGATAGGTAGAGGACAAATTTGAATAGTGACCAATTTCAACTCCTTCGCAATTTTGCTATTAAGGAAGGTATTAGTGCTCTCTGTGTCAATTAAAATGACTAGTTGTCTATTTTTATGCTGCACTAACATCCTAATGCTCTCAGCTCCAGTACTTCCTTCCAAAGCATGCATAGATAAAGTAGCTTCTTCTGAACATATTTCCTCAGACTAATCTAAGGTTTTTGCTTGGTCTAATTTCCCTTCCTCCTCTTCTGTATAAAGGCTGTGAGTTGTTTGGGTTTGCATTGATGTCCAGGCAAAAATTTGTCGCCACATTTATAGCAGGGTTTTGGTGGTTGCCTGGATACAGAAGTTTGATTAGGGAAGGTTGCTTTATTTATGGTTATAGGTTGATGAGTTTGTGGAGTAGGTGATTTGGAAGTAAAGGAGTTAGGTTTAGGTATAGTTTCAGGATTTGGTAGTCTAGGAGGGTATGGTAAGTGTTGGATGTTTGGTGGTTTAGGGATTGTTGGTTGATTACTGATAGTGGGAGTAGTGTGAGAGTAATTATTTGAAGAATAGGGATTCTTGGTCTGAAAGTATGGTAATTTTGGGGTGAATACAGTAGGTTTAGAAGGTTGATTCAAGATCTTTTCCTGCAGCTTTGCTATATCCACAACTTGGGCTATGGTTAGTGGCTTTAACATTCGAACCATTAACCTAATTTTTCCCTCAACCCTCCAATAAAACCTTATAAGAAATAATTTTCCCCTAACTTAGGCAGGACCCTTTCTATTCTAATTCTAAGGTCCTCAAAAGTATCTTAATATTCTTCTATGGTGCCCTTCTGTCTAAGCTTCATAAACTCCTCTACTATATCTTCTAATTCATGATCTCCAAACCTTACATACAAGGCTTTCTCAAACTCTTCCCATTGTTTTGGTGGCCCTCTATTCTAATTATGGAACCAAGAGTCAGCTTTGTCAACCAAGTAGAGGCTAGCAATGCCTATCTTTTGATCCTCTGCAATATGATAGACTTCAAAATACTTCTCACACTTATTAAGCCATGCCCTAGGATCTTTTCCCTCAAAGTTCTACAATTTAATCTTCAGCAGAAACAAGTTTTTACCTTCACTAATGATGCGAACCCCCAACCGACTTGCTTTGAGACCCAACACTTTTATGCATGGTATGCGACTCCTTGGAAAGCCAAATCAGATTTGAACAAGAAAATCTCGACCCAATAGCAACCTGTGCTAGAGAACCTTGGTATAATTGATGAACGCCACAAAGTGGTTAACTTTGATAAGTTCAAAACGATTCTTAGCAAGAACCAAAATTGAGAGAATTTTCTCACAAAATTTATATTAATCAAAATT
>CANXYC010599596.1:0-20290 GCA_948193065.1 Aleurites moluccanus | reverse complement strand
TTTGCTAAAAATTCACCCAACTTTATTATTTTCCAAATAATAGCAATAATTAGGAGTGATTCGTTGATATCCCCTTCCTCGTGGGAACGATACTTTCTCATCACTATTACTTGCCACGCGACCTGTATACTTGCAGTACCGCAAGGTCGCAACAATTGCCTATTATATATATGTTTTTATCATTTATATAAATAAACTGCTATGGAAATGTTGATTCAAGGCAAACCATAAAGTGCCTGAAAAATGAGAAACCGACCCATAATTTAAGGGTGTAAGCTGCGCTGGCGCAACTGGGCTTCAGAGACCAAAATTTTCACATTGAGCCAAATTGTTTCTCTGATCCTTATGATATCATATAACATCATTAAAGTCATATTTGAGACTTTATATTGATATTTTCATGCTATATGAGACATTTGCATATAATATGTTATAATAGGACTACTTCGACGGTGTAGTTAATAATCCATCGGCTGTGTACACAGATATATGTTTATATGCTCTGACCTCTACTAGGGAGGGTGAAATTCCCTATGCCATGGTGTGATTGGTTAGAAATGGTGTGATTGGAGGGAAATGTGAAGGAAGAGAAGTGAAGTAACAGCACAGTATTATGATATGATATGTTATCCTGTTATATTATATGTATTATGGTTTCTGATATGTGTTTCACCATTTCATCATCAATATTCAATATTTACATATCATGAATGGATAGATGTGACTTTTCATGAATAATATTGCATATTCATATATTAGATTCATTGAGTATAATCTTATACTCACCCCTCAGTGGTTTAATGTTTTCAGGACCTCGGTGAAGCAGTCATCCATTGGCTATATTACCTTCAGTCTTGGATTACAGATGTATGTATTGAGGTTACTCCTATGTATAGAAGTTCCTTGGTATATAATGTATATAGGGATTGGATTGGCTAAGAGTGTAATGTTTAAATATGATCAAAATATTAACCAAGTATGATATGAAAATGTTAATGATGTATATATATGATATGAGATATGATTATAAATTTTGAAGTGCTTATTGAGTTGTGATTGTCCTATGAAGATTAAAAGGGGATGTATATTTTATTGGAAGTGTAATTTTTATTTTTTATGGATAGCTTAAGTTAGAGTTATAAAGGAAACTCTGTTAGTTTTTCTGTAAGAATCTTATGACGTTTTAGAAAAAAAATTCTGTCTAAATTGTATCATATGATACGCAATGATTGTTAATGACATTATGAATTGTAAAAGTTAAGTTAAAGTGATAGCAAGGGTTCTTCGAGGTACTGGTCGCCTTGGCATTACCCGTACCCTAGGATCGTCATGGTCTAAAATTGGGCCGTGACACCATTTGTGAGAGCATATGCCATATTATCCTTTGATCATATATCGACCAAAGTGATGATACTATGTTCTATAAGATAATTCAGCATTGCGTATTTCAATCTAATATGTCTCCTCTTACCATTAAAGAGTGAGTTTTTCACTACTGAAATTGTAGTTTGATTATGACAGAACAAACTTAAAGAATTAACCTTTAGACAAGTCAATGGAATATCTAGGATCATATCTCTTACCCACTCTGCTTCTTCTCTTGCTGAAGCTAAAGCATAAAATTTTGATTCCATAGACGACAAAGCAATACAAGTCCGTCTCTTGGATTTCTATGTAACAGCTGCTCTGCCCAGTGTAAAAAATATAACTACTAGTAGATTTACTATCTTTTAATTCTGAGCACCATGATGCATCAGAAAAACCTTCCAAGATAGGTGGATGGCTACTATAACATAGAGCATAGTTTAGAGTACCCTTAAGATATTTCATCAGTCACGTGAAGGAATCCTAATGCTCATGATCAGAATTACTAGTGAAATGACTCAGCATACCAACTATAAAGGCTATGTCTGGCTTAGTGCAAGTTATTGGATATATGAGACTACCAATCAATTTTGAATAATCTAACTGATTTATACTAGCTCCCTTATTAGGGCTTAGTCGTTTAATAGGATCATATGGTGTCTCAACCACTTTGCACTCACTGTATCCCCATGTAGAAAGTAGTTTCTCAATGAAATAAGCTTGGATAAGGGTGATACCTTACCCTGTCAAACTTACTTTCATACTAAGAATAGTGTCTACCGCACCAAGATCTAACATGTTAAGAGCTTTAGCCAATTCGACTTTCACTTCATTTACTGCAAAAATATTTGAACCGAGTATTAATATGTCATCCACATATAAGCAAATAATCACAACCTTTGTCGACACAGAACGAAAGTAAAGACATTTATTAGAACAATTGTATTTAAATCCTAAGCTCGTTACTACCTTGTCAAATTTTTGATGCCACAATTTAGGTGCTTGTTTTAGACCATACAAATATTTGTTTAATTTATAAAATCTGTTCTCAAAACCTTCATGACAAACCCTTCAGGTTGGTTCATATAGATTTTCTCTATTAGATTTCCATTAAGGAAAGTTGTCTTTACATTCATTTGATACACAATATAATACTTAATAGATGCCAAAGCAAAAAGAATTCTTATTATAGTCAAATGACAGATCGGAGAGTATATATCAAAACAATATATGTCATGGACTTGAGTATATCCCTTAGCTACTAAACATGATGTATACCATGCTATTGATCTGTTAGGAATAAGTTTCTTCTTCAAAATCCACTTACAACCTATAGTCTTAATCCTTTTTGGTAAATCGACTAATTGCCAAATTTTATTTTGTAAATCAATGACTTCTACCCATAACAAGGAATCCCTAGATCTCATTACTTCTTTACAAGTACATGGATCACTCTCTAAATAGTAAGTGACAAAATCCTCACTAAATATTTTAGGAACTCTTTCTCTTATAGATACTTTTAGAGGTAGGGATTCATTATTATGAGGTGTGTCAGAGAAATTAAGTGCAATTTCTATAGGAGGTTCTGAAATAATTTCTATTGTACCTGGTAATGTTAATCCATAATCTCTTAGAAATTTATCATCGAATAATATTGCATCCCTATATTCTATAATCACATTAGTAGATAGATCCAGAAACAAATCAACTGCACTATCCTCTGTACTACCTAGGTATACACAAGTGTTGGTCCTATGCCCTACCTTAGGTCTCCTAGAATCTGACATCCTTACATAAGTGATACAATCCCAAGTCTTAAGAATGTCATATCTACAAGGATATTCATGCTATAATTCATAAGGTATGGAGTTTGTCTTAAAATGTGGCACTCTATTTAGGATGTAACACACAATCAAAGCTATTTCTCTCCAATAACAAGAAGGCATGCCAGCTATCAATAACATAGTGTTTAACATTTTTGTTAATGTCCTATTCTTATATAGAGCTATGCCATTTGAATAAGGTGAGTAAGGAGCAATAGTTTCAAGTATTATGCCTTGAGAGTTACAAAATTCCTTGAACTTTGTCAATTTGTATTCTCCTCCTCTGTGTCACGACCCGGTTTCCAGGATCGCGACGGTCCTAGGGCACGGGAGATGCCAATAGCGACAGATACTCGTAGAACCCAGTATCACATGCACAATCTATAATCCATAATATATTATCCAATTTAGTTAGTTACCATCCATTCAATTATTCTGTAGTTTATTCTGTAAATTACTGCAATTGGCTGTAACCATCAAAATATCATATCATACATCAACATATAGCTCAAAATATCATCATCAATATATACATATGTTCATTTCCTAGCTAAACCATACATACCCCATGGAGCAGCTAGATTATGAACATCAAAAGAATAATACAAATCAGAAATATACATCAGACTATCTGCAGATAGCCCCGGATGACAGATGACAGGAATTTGCACTTTACTCCTTTCTGGAAATAGGTAAACAATGAAAAAATGAGTATAGAAGATACTCAGTGAATCTATATGCATCATCAATAAAACAGTAGGTAGCAATAAAGCAATAGTATCAATAAGTCGGATAATAGTAAATAAAATATGTAATGGGTTATAGTATAGCCAAAGAATAAAGTACAGGCTCGGTATTATATGGAAAGACAGATAAAGGGATGGACTGTATGAAAAGAAATCATACAATCTCTAATAATCCATATGAACCATATAGGTCTCCAGTAACATATTAGTATCAATAAGCATAAGGCTGATCAGACCCTATAGCCAGGACCATAACCCCCTCCTAGCTAGGGCATCACTAATACAATGTGCACATCGGCGACAGTATTTCTCCACTACCCTGTCGGATCGGTAGCTCTGTCAAGCCATATAAGGGTCAATATAACAAGGGATACCATTATGCAACAATGTCATCCATCAATCAATCAGTCCAATATCAGTCAATTCAATCATCAATAAGAACAATGGCAATGCTATAGATAACATACAATCAATGATAAATGGTTTGGCAATTATGAAAGACATGAAACAAAAGTTGGTTCAGTGGCAGAAAACGGTAGGTCAATTGGCATGCCAACATCACTGGAGACAATGGCATTCAAATGGTAGGCCTATAGAATTCAAAACAATAGGCCAAAGGTAATGAACTAGGCATTTCATCAAACACATTGTGCGCATACAATGACAAGCCAATAGGTTAGGTTAGGTTGCAAACTTGACTTGCCCAATTCAATCAACACAAAGCTACATTGTAAACAATGGTATAGGCATCAAAGAAACACAATTAAACAACATCAAAAGGGATCAAATTGGCTATGGAAAACAAGGCAAAAATCAAGCAAAATAAGGCAATATGAATAGTAAACTAGGTTCGGCCACAAAGTTGTTTTCATGCAAGGTTTCCAATTTCAATTTTAACATAATAGGCATGTTAAAGGATGCATATAAGACTTATCTAATGCTTCAAATCCCTTTGAACAAGCCAATTCCCACCAAAATCACCAAATGGCCTATATAAGGCAACCTTGTCCAAATTTCAATTCTACATCAAATAAATCATCAATTAATCAACTATTCACATCCAATTAACATATTCTAATATCAATTAACAAAATCAAACACTAATTCATCAAACCCTTTCTTACAACTTCAATTTAGCCAAACCAATTAGGCATTCCTACAAATTTGCATCAATTGATGCAATATAACACCAAACCCATTCAATTCAACCTAAATAACATCTAATTAATCAATAAAATCAAACAAATAAACTCCTTACCTAAAATGAGCAAAGTGGCCTAAATCTTCTTTTAATGATTCCTTGAATTCCTTTGCTCCTTTTTTACAAATTGATGATGAAATAGGTTAAGCTATATGAATTCTCAACTTTTCCATCAATTTTCTTAAGAAATTGATGAAGAAATGAAGAAGAATGGTAGGGGAAAAGGGTTCGGCCACTCAACAAAGAAAGAAGAAGATGAAGCAAATGGCTAAGTGTTCTAATATATACAAAAAATCAATTTGGCAAATTACAACTTAATCCCCGAACTTTCATCCATCACACTTTAGTCCAAAATCTTCTGTAATTTATTCTGTCAATTCTGTCAGGAATTGGATTTCAAAATGTGGAATCAATAGGCTTATTTTAATTTATACTTATTTATAAAAATAGTTCTAGAGTCATTTTGTAACCCCGACCGACCAATTTCTACTATTCACCTTAAACTTTAATTTATTTACGATTTTTCCATTAGTTACTTTTTTAGTGTTCCTAAATGATTTTCACTTCTTTCTTTTTACCAAAATTACACATAAATTATGGTGATCTTTTACCCCCAGATCAACTTCAGAAATTCTTCTGTTGACCAGACTGCTAATTTCTCGGCAGTGTTCCCGACACCACCGCTTTCAAGAAAAGTAACAAGTTTGCTTTCTAACTGTGTCTCTAAAATTATTTTCCATCATTTCAAGACTAATGAACCACATTCTGAGAATTTATTCATGCATGACAGTTTGGAATTTATAGGGTATTACATTCTACCCCCTTCAAATAAATTCGTCCTCGAATTTAAATAAAACATACCTCACTGCTGGAACAGGAATGGGTATCTGCTCCTCATCTCCTACTCACTCTCCCAAGTGCACTCCTCCATGAACCGATTCCTCCAAAGCACTTTAACCATCAGGATCTCCTTATTCCGAAGCTTCCTGACCTGTCGATCTATGATCTCCATTGGAATCTCCTCATAAGACAAGTCATCATTGAGATCCATATCCTGAACCTCCAAAATGTGCGATGGATTAGACACATACTTCTGCAACATTGATATATGGAAAACTGGATGTACATGGCTCATACTGGGTGGAAGAGCCATTCTATAGGCCATACTACCTATCTTATCAAGAATCTCAGACGGGCCTATAAATCTTGGTGATAACTTACCCCTCTTACCAAATCTCATAACACCTCTCATTAGTAAGACCTTAAGGAAGACATGATCACTAACTGCAAAATGTACATTCTTCCTCTTCGGATCAGCATAACTCTTCTGCCTACTGAAGGCAGTCCTCATTCGATCTCTGATCATAGGAATCTTTTCCATAGTTTCTCTGATCAACTCTGGCCCCTCTAGCTGCTTCTCTCCCTGCTCCACCCAACATACTAGAGATATGCATTTTCTACCATATAGTGCTTCAAATGGAGCCATACGAATAGAAGAGTGATAACTGTTATTATAGGAGAACTCTATCAATGGCAAATAATAATCCCAATTACCTTTGAAATCCAGAACACATAATCTCAACATATCCTCCAAAGTCTGGATTGTCCTCTCCGATTGCCCATCATTCTGTGGATGGAAAGCAGTACTAAACCGTAACTGGGTACCCATGGCCTCCTGAAACTTCTGTCAGAACCGAGAAGTAAACTGTGTACCCCTATCAGATATAATCACCAAAGGAACTCCATGAAACCGCATAATCTTATCCACAAACAATTGTGCGTACTGAGCTGTCGTATAGTTGGTCTTAACCTCCAGAAAATGAGTAGACTTCGTTAGACGGTCAACAATCACCCAAATAGCATCATAACCCCTCGAAGTCCGTGGTAGACCAACTATAAAATCCATAGTCACCTGTTCCCATTTCCACTCTGACAACTCTATCTCCTGAAGTAGCCCTGATGGCTTCTGATACTCGAACTTAACCTGTTAACAGGCTAAGCATTTTGATACAAACTAAGCTACATCCTTCTTCATCCCTGGACACCAATAAACATCCCTCAAATCATGGTACATCTTGGTAATCCCTGGATGTACACTGTATGCAGAGTAGTGAGCCTCTCTCATAATCCGATCCCATAGCCCATCAAAATCCGATACACATATGTGCTTCCCACATCTCAATACCCCATCCTCTACGGTGAACTCTGTCATCCTTCCACTCTGTACCTCTCCCTTGAGTTTCAGTAGATAAGGATCCCTGTCCTGAGCCACTTTAATATCATCAAGTAACAATGACTTTACTCGAAATTGGGCTATCAGAGCCTGGTTCCGATCCTGGGATCCCAACTCCAACTCTACTCCCAAATCTGCCAACTCCCTCATCTCTCGGATCAATGGCCTCTTGCCAATCACAATATAAGCTAAACTGCCTATCGATTTCCTGCTCAAAGCATCAGCCACTACATTGGCCTTCCCCGAGTGATAGAGAATCTCGGAATCATAATCCTTAAGAAGCTCTACCCATCTGCGCTGCCTGAGATTCAGATCCTTCTGCTGAAATATATATTGTAGACTCTTATGATCAGTATATATCTCGCATTTTGATCCATACAAATAATGTCTCCAAATCTTTAATGCAAATACAACCGCTGCCATCTCCAAATCATGAGTCGGATAATTTGCTTCATGCTTCTTTAACTGACGAGAAGCATAAGCAATTACCCTACCCATCTGCATCAATACACATCCCAGACCAATCCGGGAAGCATCACAATACACTATGAATTTCTCCCCCTCAACTGGTAATGCCAACACTGAAGCACTGGTAAGACAATACTTCAAAGTCTGAAAACTATGATCACACTCATCCGTCCATACATACCGCTCTTGTTTCCTCATCAGTCTAGTCAGTGGAGTTGCAATATGGGAAATCCTTCACAAACCTCCTATAATATCCAACCATACCCAGAAAGTTGTGAACCTCTGAAACACTGGTAGGCTGGGGCCAATTAGCAATAGCTTTTATCTTCTGAAGATCCACCTTAATCCCATCCTTGCATATTACATGCCCAAGGAAGCACACCTCAGTCAACCAGAACTAGCACTTAGATAATTTAGCATACAACCGATGCTCGTGAAGTATTTGCAACACAATCCTTAGATGCTCCATATGCTCCTCCTCACTCCTGGAATAAATAACTATGTCATCAATGAATACAATGACAAACTTATCCAAATATGACCTGAACACCCTGTTCATAAGATCCATGAAAGCAGCAGGTGCATTGGTCAACCCGAATGGTAACACCAAAAACTTGTAATGTCCATAACAGGTCCTGAAAGCAGTCTTGGGTATATCACCATTCTTAATCTTCAATTGGTGATGCCTAAACCTCAAATCTATCTTCGAAAAATGGCTGGCACCCTGCAGCTGATCAAATAAGTCATCTATCTGAGGCAACGAATACTTGTTCTTCACTGTGACTTTGTTCAGTTGTCTATAGTATATACACATCCTCAAAGAGCCATCTTTCTTCCTTACAAACAGTACCAATGCACCCCAAGGAGAACTACTCGGTCTGATGAACCCTCTATCCAATAGCTCCTATAACTGTATCTTCAATTCCTTCAGTTTGGCTGGAGCCATTCTGTATGGTGGAATAGATATATGGTATGTGCCTGCACGCATCTCTATCTCAAACTCAATCTCCCTGTCCGAGGGCAATCCTGACAACTCCTTAGGAAATACATCAGAAAACTCCTGAACAACCAGTATCTGATCCAACTGTACATAAGACTTTTGTACATCTACTATATGTGCCAAATAGGCTGAACAACCTTTCCCAATCATCCTCCTAGCCTAGATAGCAGAAATCAGGTTAACCTGTAACTCCCGAATATCACCCTGAAACTCAAACTCTGGCTACCCCTCAGGCTAGAACCTAACCTTCTTCCGATAACAATCTATAATAGCTCGGTGCCTCATCAACAAATCCAGACCCAAAATAACATCTAGCTCTAACACAGGCAACTCAATCAAATCATCACGCAAGTTGTTATCATCAATCTCAATAACACAGTCAGGGTAGTAATAATCAACATCCACACTATCACCCATAGGAGTAGCAATCATTAATGGCACATCTAATAATCTACTTTCCTTATTCAATTTGGGTGCAAAATATGGTGACACAAAAGAGTGAGTAGCACCCGAATCGAATAAGGCATCTGCAATCTCATTCTGAATCAAGATGGTACCTGTAACCACGTTGTCGGATATCTAGGCCTCTTGGGTATTAACAATAAACACTCTGCCCTGACCCCTATCAGTTAGAGCCTGACTACCACTGAAAGCCTGTTCTCCCCTGCCTCTGCCTCTAACTGTAGCCTCTCTATCCATAATCTAACTCGCCTATACTAATGGCTAAGAAACCGTGAAAGATGGCTACTGATCATCCCTCAATGGACAACTATTTGCGTAATGGACCTACTGGTCACACCTCAAACAAGCACCAGTCCGTCTCCAGCACTCCCCTCTATGTCTCCGACCACAAAACCCATAAGTAGGAATGTTGGGTGCCTGTGTAACTAGCCTCGAAGAACCCTGAGAGTAAGCAAGTGCTAACTGAACTACTGGCAGTCCCCTACTTTATAGTCTCCTCCTCTGACTACTAGCTGTAGATCTCTGCTCAAATTGTGGCACTGGCTCTACCTGTCTAGGATGGGAGTTGCTCTCCCCCTCCTAACCTGTGATCTTGGACCCCCTTTTCTCTTTTGGTCCCTCTTTGCCCTCTCAGTCTTGTATTTCTCTTCTATTTGTGTAGCCTTATCAATCACTGTAGTTAAGGAAATAAACTCTGTAGCCAACAAAGCATTATGGAGTGCAGCATGAAGACCCCTTTGAAACCTACTAATCAAATCAGCCTAGGTAGGTACAATATGAGTAGCATATCTACTCAACCGAATGAACTCCTCCGCATACTCCTCCACTGATATGTCTCCCTACTCAAGCTGCTCAAATCTGATCAAATTATAGGTCTTCATCCCCTCAGTAATAAACTCGTCAATAAGACCCTGTCTGAACTCTGCCCATGTAGGTGGGTGCTCACCATAAAGCCTGGGCTCTATCCGCCTAGAAAACCAAGTCCATGCCTTACCCTTAAGCAATAGCCCAACCAACTCCACAGCTCTCAACTTAGAACATGGTAGTCTCCTCACTACCTTCTCCACCTCCTCCAAGAAATTAACAGGATCAGTACCTCTCTCTCCCTTGAACTCAGGTATGTTTAGCTTCAGGAAGCTAAACATGGATACTCCACCCTCCTCAATCTCTCTCCGACCTCTTTGTACAGCTGGCTCCCTTTGATCCCCCACTGGCTGCACAGGAGCCGGTGCTACTAGAATTGCCTCTGGTACTACAGGTGGAGACACTACTGCTGGAGCTGGTTGTGGCGGTACCTGCTATCACTCCCGCCTCATCTCAGCCATCTCTCTCCATAACTCCAATAAACCACGCATCATCTCCACTTTCCATGGGTCATCGCCCCTCTCAGAATCCTCTGAAGTCCGTCAGGATCTAGACAAACCCTCTGATACTGCAATCTCCCTAACTAATGACTCATTGGAGGCTACCTCTACCTCCCTGGTATCTTTGTCCCTATCGTTGAACATCTTTGTAATCTGTCGGGAAAAACAGAAACAGTCTCAGAAAATGACCGAAACGCAGAATAATGACATATAACAGACGATAACAACAATAGACGTCAAAGGAAATCCTATGCTCCATGGTATACTTAATTCTACTCCATTTTGTACTTAGTCACTATTCCTCTGTAATTAGAGTACTATTCATCTGTAACCTAAATTCCACTGTCTGTGTAATACCCTAGAAAGTTGTAACACTCATGCATGAATAAATTCTCAGTATGTGGTCCATTAGTCTTGAAATGGTGGGAAATAATTTTAGAGACACAGTTAGAAAGCGAATTTGATATTTTTCCAAAAAACAGCAGTGTCGAGAACACTGCCGAGAAATTAGCAGTCCGGTCAACAGAAGAATTTCTGAAGTTGACTTGGGGGTAAAAGATCACCATAATTTATGTGTAATTTTGATAAAAAGAAAGAAGTGAAAATCATTTAGGAACACTGAAAAAGTAATTAATGGCATAATGGTAAACAAATTAATGTTAAAGGTGAATAGTGAAAATTGGTCGGTCGAGGCTATAGAATAACTCTAGAACCATTTTTATAAATAAGGATAAATTAAAATAATCTTATTGACTTCCCACTCTGATATCTAATTCTAGACAGAATTGACAAAATAAATTACAGAAGATTTTGGACCAAAGTGTAATGGATGAAAGTTTGGGGAGTTAGTTGTAATTATGCATATTGATTTTCCTATTTATTTTGCCTTAGCCATTTGTTCTTCATTTTCTCCTTTCTTCCTCTCTTGGTCGAACCCCATTTCTTTCTTTCTTCCATATGATTCTTCATCTTTTCTTGCTAAATTCTTAAGGTAATTGATAGAAAACTAGCAAATTAACTTAGCTTTCTTCATTTCCATCCTTAATTTGTAGAAAGGAGCTAAGGATTTTAAGAAATATTGAAGAAGGGAGTTTCGGCCAACTTGCTTCATTGAGGTAAGAATGTGTTTTGTTGGTTCTTATGGTTCCATTATATGTTAATTAGGTTGAATTAGATGGGTTTAGTGTTAATTTGCATCAATTGATGCAAATTTGTTGAAATCCCTAATTTGGTTGGATAATTTGAAGTTGTAAGAAATGAGTTGATGATTTAGTGTTAGGTTTTGTTAATTGATGTTAGAATTAGTTAATTGGATGTGAATGGATAACTAATTGATGGTTTATTTGATGTATAATTGAAATTTGGATCAAAGTGTGCTATATTGGCCATTTGGTGAATTTGAGTGGAATTGAACTATTCAAAGTGCTTTGGAAGCTTAGGTGAGTCTATAATGCATTAAATATCATGTATAATTGATTGAATTGATGATTGGAGCCCATCCTTGAAAACTCTCATTTGGCCGAACCATTATTGTACTATTCATCCTTTAGATTTGCTTGATTTTCCTTAGCCAATTTGATCCATTTTGATGATGTTTAATCTTGTTTCTTGAATGCCTATACCTTGTTTGACAATGTGACTTTGTGTTGATTGAATAGGGCAAGTCAAGTTTGTAACCTAACCTAACCTATTGGCTTGCCATTGTATGCCCACCATATGTTTGATGAAATGCATGGTTCATTTGCCTTTGGCCTATTGCTTTGTATTTCATAGGCTTACCATTTGAATGTCATTGTCACCAGCAATGTTGGCATGCCAATTGACCCGCCGATTTTTCTTGTCGAACCAACTTTTGCTCAATACCTTTGTTATTTACCATAACCTTTATCATTGCTTATATATTGTATTCTGCTATGCCATGTTTCATATAGTACTTGATTTGAAAGATATTGATTATATTGACAGTGATGATACCATTATTGCATAATGGTGTCTATTAACATGTTATCCATTTCTATTGACCTAAATATGGTTTGACAGAGCTGCCTCATCGACAGGGTAGTGGGTACATACTGTCAGTAATGTGCACATTGATATTGATGCCTTAGCTAGGAAGGGTTATTGGTCCCGACCATAGGACCTGATCTGTCTTATGCCTATGTGATATGTGATCGATTGTATGATTATACATAGTCTACGTGTTTCATGGCTCTCTGTCAGTCTTACCATATGATTCCATAACTTGATTTAACCATTGTTATTCCTATTGATTACTGATACTGATTTTGTAAACTTATATGATTGATACTGTACCATTATTCCTTATCATGTGTAAATTATTACTTTAGCCTATATTTCATTAATGATGCATATAGATTCACTGAGTATCATCTATACTCACTGTTTATTTATTTACCCATTTCAGGAGAGGAGCAGGGTGCAGAATCCCGACGTCTATTTCTCTGCGGATTTCTGCTACAGTTTCTAATGTATTTATTCTATTCTATATTATTATTTTTGGTGTTCATTATCTAGCTGCTCCATGGGGTATGTATGGGTTAGCTAGGAGATGAACATACGTATATAATACTTGATGGTATATATATAATTATATGATGATATTGTGGTATGATATATGATTGCTACAGACAATTGCAGAAATTATAGAATGATTCACAGAATAATAGAATGAATGGTAATTAATTAAAATGGATAATATATTGTGGGTTATAGATGATGCATGTGATACTGGGTTCTATGGGTGCCGGTCGCCATTGGCATCTCCCGTACCCTAGGACCGTCGCGGTCCGAAAAATCGGGTCGTGACAGTATGTAAACCTAGTGCTCTGATACTATCTCTGTCACGACCTCGTTTCCCAGATCGCGACGGTCCTAGGGCAAGGGAGATGCTAATGGCGACGAGAACCCATAGAACCCAGTATCACATGCACAATCTATAATCCACAATATATTATCCAATTTAGTTAGTCACCATCCATTCTGTTATTCTGTAGTTCATTCTGTAAATTACTACAATTGGTTGTAATCATCAAAATATCATATCATACATCAACATATGGCTCAAAATATCATCATTAATATATACATATGTTCATTTCCTAGCTAACTCATACATACCCTATGAAACAGCTAAATTATGAACATCAAAAGAATAATACAAATCATAAATATACATCAGACTGTCTGCAGATATCCTTGGATGACAGATGACAGGAATTTGCACTCTACTCCTCTCCCGAAATGGGTAAACAATGAAAAAGTGAGTATAGATAATACTTAGTAAATCTATATGCATCATCAATAAAACAGTAGGTAGCAATAAAGTAATAGTATTAATAAGTCGGATAACAGTAAACATAATCTGTAATGGGTTACAGTATAGCCAAAGAATAAAGTACATACTCGGTATCATATGGAAAGACAGATAAAGGGATGGACTGTATGAAAAGAAATCATACAATCTCTAGTAATTCGTATGGACCATATTGGTCTCCAGTAACATATCAATATCAATAAGCATAAGGTTGATCAGACCCTATGGCCAGGACCATAACCCCTCTTAGCTAGGGCATCAGTAATACAATGTACACATCGCCGATAGTATTTTTCCACTACTCTGTCGAATCGGTAGCTCGGTCAAGCCACATAAGGGTCAATATAACAAGGGATACCATTATGCAACAATGGCATCCATCAATCAATCAGTCCAATATCAGTTAATTCAATCATCAATAAGAACAATGGCAATGCTATAGATAACATACAATCAATGATAAATGGTTTGGCAATTAAGAAAGACATAGAACAAAAGTTGGTTCGGTGGCGAAAAATGGTAGGTCAATTGGCATTCCAATGTTACTGGCGACTATGGCATTCAAATAGTAGGCCTATAGAATTCAAAACAATAGGCCAAAGGCAAATGAACTAGGCATTTCATCAAACACATGGTGGGCATACAATGACAAGCCAATAGGTTAGGTTAGGTTGCAAACTTAATTTGCCCAATTCAATCAACACAAAGCTACATTGTCAACAATGGTACAGGCATCAAATAAGCACAATTAAACAACATCAAAAGGGATCAAATTGGCTATGAAAAACAAGGCAAAAATCAAGCAAAATAAGACAATGTGAATAGTAAACTAGGTTCATCCACAAAGGTGTTTTCATGAAAGGTTTCCAATTTCAATTTTAACATAATAGACATATTAAAGGATGCATATAAGACTCACCTAATGCTTCAAATCCCTTTGAACAAGCCAGTTCCCATCAAAATCACCAAATGGCTTATATAAGGCAACCTTGTCCAAATTTCAATTCTACATCAAATAAACCATCAATTAATCACCTATTCACATCCAATTAACATATTCTAACATCAATTAATAAAATCAAACACTAATTCATCAAACCCTTTCTTACAACTTCAATTTAGCCAACCCAATTAGGCATTCCTACAAATTTGCATCAATTGATGCAATATAACACCAAACTCATTCAATTCAACCTAGATAACATCTAATTAATCAATAAAATCAAACAAATAAACTCCTTACCTAGAATGAGTAAAGTGGCTGAAATCTTCCTTCAATGATTTCTTGAATTCCTTTGCTCCTTTCTATAAATTGATGATGGAAATAGGTTAATCTATATGAATACTCAACTTTTCCATCATTTTTCTCAAGAAATTGATGAAGAAATGAAGAAGAATGGTGGGGGAAGAGGGTTCGGCCACTCAACAAAGAAAGAAGATGATGAAGCAAATGGCTAAGTGTTCTAATATATACAAAAAATCAATTTGGCAAATTACAACTTAATCCCCGAACTTTCATCCATCACACTTTAGTCTAAAATCTTCTGTAATTTATTCTGTCAATTCTATCAAGAATTGGATTTCAAAATGGGGAATCAATAGGCTTATTTTAATTTATACGTATTTATAAAAATGGTTCTGGAGTCATTCTGTAACCATGACCGACCAATTTTCACTATTCACCTTAAACTTCCATTTATTTACGATTTTGCCATTAGTTACTTTTTCAGTGTTCCTAAATGAATTTCACTTCTTTCTTTTTACCAAAATTACACATAAATTATGGTGATCTTTTACCCCCCCAAATCAACTTCAGAAATTCTTTTGTTGATCGGACTGTTAATTTCTCGGCAATGTTTTCGATACCGCCGCTTTCCGAAAAAGTAACAAGTTTGCTTTCTAACTGTGTCTCTAAAATTATTACCCATCATTTCAAGACTAATGGACCACATTCTGAGAAATTATTCATGCATGAGAGTTAAGAATTTATAGCGTATTACACTCTGTCACTCTTATGTCTCTTAATTTTCAAGTTTAATTGATTTTCAAACGACTTTTGAAAATTTTAAATTTATCAAATATTTCTTCTTTTGATTTTAATAGATAAATATGACAATATCTTGAAAAATTGTCTATAAAGTGATCAAATACTTCCGACCACCTCTTGTTGTAAAACCTTCGTAGTCACATAGGTCAGAATGTATTAAGTCAAGAAGTTATATACTCCTAAAAACCGAATGAAAATATTTTCTGATAATTTTATTTGAGTACACACTTCACATCTGTTAAATCTGATGAAAATATCTAATGGTATATTATGAGTTTTAGCTAGTTTAACCATTTTTTTATAGTCCACATGTCCTAATCAATTATGCAAAATTTTAGGATCAAGTATATTTGAACTAACATGACTAACTGTTTCATTTGCTAAACTCAATCTATACATACCACTAGTGAAGTAAGCATAACCAAAATAATAAGAGTTAATAGACAAAGTTACTCTACCATTATTGATTAAAACACTCATGCCCGCAAGATCTAAAAAACGAGCATAAATTAAATTCTTTAAAATAGCAGAAACTATTTTAACGTCTTTTAGAGTTAGAATTTTACTGAAAAAAGCAGTATATTTGTTGTACCAGTATGAGTCACTACCTTTGTTTCTCCACTAGCCACAATAGCAGTGTCATTTACTTTAGTAATATCATCAAGTTACAATTTATACTTGCAAATATTGTACGTGTCTCCTTTATCTAACCACCATTCAGAAGAAGTACTGACATTTTCATTATTTCCTACCATAACAATAAAATTTTAAGGCTCAATCTTCTGCACTAGCATGTTTGCTTCCTTTTGTAGTGTGTCAGATTTAGCGTTTAGAGGAAACCTACGATCTACTATAAAGTGATCCCATTTCCCACAGTTGTGGCACTTGCCCCTTTTATACTTAAAGATGGTCTTTTTGGCCTCTAACTTTTGAGATTCATTTTTAGGTGATTTAGATTTCTCAAAAAATTTATTGGAATTTGTTACCACGTTAGCAGCTGACTATTGTTGTATAATCATTTCCAAGTTATTCCTAGCTCGATTCTCATCTTTAATTTATAATGAATCATTTGAGATCATTTAGTCCCACTTGCACCTTTTTTTTATACATTTCAGATTTGAAAGTGTGCCAAGCAAATGATAATTTATAAATAATTGCGCCAATAAGAAAGGAATCACATACAATGATTTTCTCATTGGTCAATTTAGATCTCAAATTTTCTAAATCGATAACTTGAGAGTGATTTTCAAATTTTCATTGAATTTAAAATCCATGAATTTGTCAACAAGATGAGTCTTAGACAATTCTTCCTCTGTTCTAATTTGAGCATCTAAATTATCCCAAATTTTTTTAGCAGTATTAAATTTTTTATAGACTCCTGCAAGACGATCTGAAAGACAATTCAATAAATAATATTTACAAAAATCACCATCTTTATGCCATTGAAATTCATCAATATTTTCCATAATGTCAACAAAGGTATTTGTTATGAATGAAAAAGGATTCAAGGAAAAAGAAGAAGATTTAATAAGGAGAAATAAAAGAAAAAAAAAAAAGCAGAAGAGAAAGAAGAGAAAGAGATCAAGAAAAAGAGAATAAAGAGAAAAGAGGAATTTGAGAATTGTATTATTGATTTCAAGTGTAAATACAAAATCTATTACAATTCTATTTATAACTAAACTCTACAATATCTCATTACTTTTTATTACTTTAATACCCTTTATTTCATAACAATACTCGAAACAGTGTAAAAAATATTTTCATATTTAAAATCAAATTGAATCTTTTTCTTTCATAAATTAAATTTAGACCTACTAAAAATATAAAATTTGACCATTTCAATTGGAACACATTTATTCATTCTATATAATTAGACAATTGAATAGCAGTGATTAGAACAAGTGCACCTGATTTCAACAAATAAAGAATTAAGTCTCTAAAAATCTAAATCAGCGTCACAATTAATCCTCCACTACAATTTAGACAGTAAGCTTTTGGTTCCGTGATTTGTGATTTGCTCCACTATGATTTCAATTAAAATGCTTCACTGCATATTCAATTCAATTGAAAATTTCGAAGTAAAAAATTGAAGGATATTGAAGCGTAGCCTTCCAATTCATCAAAACCAATTTAACAAACTGTGAATTGCAGCCTTCATTATCGCGTCAAACAAGAAGTGTGGCAAGCTTCTCATGAATAGTCACCGAAAATAATAATTTTCCTTTTTTTTATATATGTTTGTTTACAAAACTTACGCCTCTGAAAATTGTGTTCAATTAAGCCATTAAAAGCCATATTGTCACCTTCAAACCTTGATTTGCGGTACCTTGATCAAGACCCGTTCTTGCTATTCGAATCCGTGGGTTTTCGTTTTCTTCAAAACCATAAAAAGAACATAAGCAGCAAAAAATCAAATAACAATTCATTTTTTTTTGTCTTTGCCCACAAAATGCAATTCCCTCTAAACTTTTCAAGACTGTTAGGGTTTGTATCAAGCAATATGCAATTGTTTGAATCATTACATTTTAGGTATCTAATTTAAAATACCTAATATGTTGCCTCTAACTAATATATATATAGTGATACACTATGATTTACCAATTAATGGTCTATTACTCGTATAGACCCAGTACAAAGATCAATTATCTATGAAACTTATGTTAAAACATATTTAGGGTTATATTAAATATACCTAACAATTACTGAATATTTTAGTGATTATAACAGTATTTAATGCACTTCAACTCAGTGTTTTAGTGATTATAACAATATTTTATGCACTTGAACTCGTACCTCAAACTTCTTGTTAGTGTAGGTGCTCTAAAGACAATCATTATAATGATGTTTTTAGAAATATATTATTAAAAAGGCATTATTTATTAATCAGTTTTTATTATTATTTAAAATAATATTGTATAACTGTTTAATAAAATCCATAGTATAAACATAATATGAAGGCATTCATGATATGATAATGATAGTGAGATGTTTATCATATGTAATTATGTTTAACCTAAATTTCCCTAGTCATAGAATCAATGAGATTGGACATTATTGATTCAGAAAGACTAGCACATACGTGTACTATTTGATTTGATCTCATAAAGATGCTAACATTGAGATGTCTAAGTATAGCATGTGGATGTTTATTAGGAGTAGTAAGTGCATCGGAGTGATCGCATGAGATAGTCATATGAAAATCTAAACAATATTAATGACATATATCTGCATGAAAATGTGCAAATATCTTTAGACTTGAGATACTTAAAAGTGATCTAGAGTAAATGTAATACCCTAGAAAGCCATAACATGTATGTATGAATTAATTATCAGTATGTGGTTCATTAGTCTTGAAATGATGGGAAATAATTTTAGAGACATAATTAGAAAGCAAACTTGACACTTTTCCGGAAACTGGCGGTGTCGGAAACACTGCCGAAAAATGAGCAGTCCAGTTAACAGAAGAATTTCTGAAGTTGACTTAGGGGTAAAAGATGACCATAATTTATGTGTAATTTTGGTATAAAAAAAAAAAGAAGTGAAAATCATTTAGGAACACTGAAAAAGTAAGCAATGACATTTTCGTAAATAAAATGAAATTCAAGGTGAATAGTGGAAAGTGGTCGGTCAGGGTTATAGAATGACTCTAGAACCATTTTTATAAATAAGTATAAATTAAAATAAGCCTATACACTCCCCACTCTGATATCTAAATCCTGACAGAATTGTCAGAATAAATTACAGAAGGTTTAAGGACCAAAGTGTAAAGGTTGGAACTTGAGGGATTTAGTTGTAATTGTACAATTGTTTTTCTATTAGTTTTCCCTTAGCCATTCACGGTTTCCATTTCCTTTCTTCTTCCTTCTTTTGGCCGAACACCATCTTCCCCATTCTCCTTCATCTTTCTTCTTCAAATCTTAATCAAATTCAATGAAATTTGATAGAAAACTTGATTTCTCACTTAACTCTCTTCATTTCCATTCATAGTTGGTTGATTGGAGCAAAGGAATTCAAGGAATTTGGAGCAAAAGTATTTCGTCCATTTGATGATTTTAGATAACAATGTTTATTTGTTTAGTTTGATTGATATTTTAGATGTTAATTAGGTTCAATTGAATGGGTTTAGTGATTAATTGCATTAGTTTATTCAAATTGATTGAAATTCCCAATTTGTGTTGGCTAATTGAAGTTGTAAGATTGGATATGTTGATTTAGTGTTAGGAATTGTTAATTGATGTTAGAAATGA
>CANXYC010599581.1:0-10175 GCA_948193065.1 Aleurites moluccanus | reverse complement strand
ATAACTCCATATTATAAAGGAAATGACCAAAATACCCCTAATACAACTGAAACACCGAAATCGCACAACGTGCCTATAATAATTTTTCGACCGAGATTATTTCTTAAACTACTGCTCAAATAAATAAAATAAGGCCATTTTCAAGTCTTTTAATTATTTTCTCCTTTTAAATATGATATTAAATCCATAAAATTCCGACGGGCGAAAAATGACCATTTTGCTCCTAGTTCATCAAAAACTCAAAATTTCCCGATTAAGTCATAGCAGCCTCTGGACTATTCCTATGCCTAAAACTAATTCAAATAACATGCATAATTATCAATTTCATGCATAAATGCATATTAACAACTCAATATAAAGAAAAAAAAAATCTCTCCCCGAAGATCTCTATAAAGGATAGGTTCAAGCTAGATTGAGGTGTTACACACACTTAGCCCGAATAATAGTTCCTTGTAATCTGAGCATCATTACTAAAATGATTTCCTTAGAGACCATCTCTAAGTACTATCCACTTTGGCCAAAGATTTCCAGTAATGTTCTCATACAAGAGGCGTTATGTAAAACCCTCCTTCTAATAGGAGTTATGATATCCTTTGTTGACTACTTAAATATCTACAAGTGTGTCAAACTACATTCAATGCCCACCCTTTAAGCAGACCCTTTGGGAGAGCTAGGCATGGAATTAAAGTGTAGCATATTCACTCTAGATCACTCTTAAGCATCTCAAGTCTAAGGACATTTGCACATTTCCATGCACAGATATGTCATTAACAATGTTTAGATTTCCATATGACTATCTGCTACAATCACTCCGATGTACTTACTTCTCCTAGTAAGCGTCCACATGCTATACTCAAACATCCCAATGTCAGCATCTTTATGAGATCAAATGATTTGATCAAAACAAATAGTATATGCATTTGCTAGTCTTTCCGAATCAATAATGTCCATTCTCATTGATTCTATGACTAGGGAAATTTAGGTTAAAACATAATTGCACATGATAAGCATCTCACTATCATGATCTCATCATGAATGCCTCCATGCTATGTTTACACTATGGACTTTATTAAACAGTTATATAATATTACTCTAAATAATAATAAGTACTAATTAATAAATAATGCCTTTTTATTAATATATTTCTAAAAACATCATTACAATAATTGTTTTTAGAGCACTTACACTAACAACTGGGAGGTGGTAAAGACTGCACTGGCTTGAGAGGAGGTCGAGGTGCAAAAAGTCTGGGATGTCCCCTCTCGTGGTCTACGATACTTTCCTCCTCTTCCTTTCTTCCTCTGCTCCCTATCAGATCTTTCCTCCTTATATTTAGCCTCCATCTGGGCTACTTTATCGATGGCATAATTAAGGGAAGTAAACTCCATAGCTAATAGGATGTTATGCAGAGATGCATGTAATCCTCTCCTAAACCACCTAATCAAGTCTTCTTCTGTAGGTGCAATGTTCTTAGCATACTTACTCAACCTTCTAAACTCTCTAGCATATTCTAAAATAGATAACTTCCCCTATCGCAGTTGCTCAAATTTGACAATGTTACTCTCTCGTAAACCCTCTGTCAAAAACTCATCCATCATTCTCTGTTTAAACTCTCCCCAAGTCATAGGATCATCACTGTGAATGTTATCATCAATATACTCCCTAAACCAAGTAGCAGCATTTACCTCTAATAATAATCCCACTAACTCTATAGTCCTGGCATCAGAACAAGGTAGCATTTGAACCATCCTAACAACCCTATCAATAAAATCACTGGGGTATGTACCATACTCCCCTACAAAAGTAGGTAATCGCAGTCTCATGTACTCCCCAATAGCTACACCACCCTCTGGGATAATTTTGCGTGCGCTGTCTCCCTGCAATACTGCTGGTTCCCTCTGAGGTACTGATAGTATCTCAGGCTGTACCACTGGCTGTACTGGAGGTGGAGGTGGTTGTTGTACTATGCAGGCTATGCTACCAATTGAGTCTGAATAGTCTGTAAAATTTCTTCTCTCATCTCTTGCATCTCCTGTCTCCAGGGTGCATCATCCATCTGATCAGACTCAGTACGTCTTCGTGATCGGGGTGGTTCAGAATGAGTTCTCCATATAGTAGATGCATTAGAAGCAACCTCTACTTCCTCACTAGGTACATGGAACTCACCCTTATCAATAGGTCTAGCATGCCTATTTGCCCTTTCTGACATCTTAACGCACTGTTAAAAATAAAACAATCCAGCATGTAAAAGAATGTTTATATCATAGGTACACAGAATTTCAAACAATGAAGAAGACTGTCATTTTGACGATATAAGAGAATCTTAGATTCCATGGTACTTCTATTGCTACTAATATGCAAACACTACAGGTTATAATAAACCTTTAGCTCTGATACAACCTTTGTCACGACCCAACCTGGGAGCAGCGACGGTCCTAGGGTACGGGTGTTGCCTAAGCTACTAGTACCACGAAGAACCCAATTATCTGTATGATATGCAAACAATTCAAATATTCAACTCAAATACAGCTTAATATTTCTACTGAAATTTCGACAGCATCTCCTCTAATATATGACTATACCCCGCTGTATAAAAAGTAATAAATACTTCCAATATAACTTTATCAGTAATAATCAACTCAACCTCTAATATCAACTCAACATATGTACATATCTCAAGCTATATATATCCATATCATAGTTTATAAGAAAGCTATAAGAAACATAACCACACACATATATGTCCTTATTTAAGTTACAGTACCATGGAATCTCTAATACTGTATAAATATTTACATATACTGATTTAAGACTCGAGTATTACATGTTACAAGTATCAAAATTCCAAGGCTAGGATAGATGGTGCCAATGGAATTTGATTCACACTGCGGTCCTGAAAAAAATAAACAATTATGGGAGTGAGTATAAAAATACTTAGTGAATATATATATATATATATATATATATGCAGTAAATATTCATAATACCATAATCACTCACAAATGACATGTAGAATCATATAAGATAACAAATAAAAGGTGAAGCAAGTATCCATATGAATATCCAGTATATGAGTCAACTCTCATATGATATAATAAGATTGGGTCAAATGAAAAGTGCAACTGCACTGTAATAGCACAATCGTGCATAATCCAATGTACATAAGGGAGATCACTCCTTACGGCTAGAGAATAAGACACCCCTCCCTAGCAAGGGTCCAATGAATACCAGTGTGTACACTGTCGATGGAATTACCCGCTACACCATCGAGGTAGCCATATTATAATACCATATGGGTGTGTCTCCATAGAACAATATAAATAGCATCAATACAACTCACATAGCTATGGAACAATCCAATATATATTCATAATGAATAATAGAACAAATTTGGGTCAAGTGAAAAAAATAACCGGCGGGACCCAATTGCGCTGCCGCAACTGGAACTCGCCGTTACGGGTCCGTTACAGGTCCATTTTGGGATTTTGAGTAGTTTCTGGTTAGCTATACTATCAATGGATTCAGGTGGACCATGAGGTACTATTTTAAGGCTTAGGGAAAAACTAGATGATTGGGCAAAGTGGGGGTTCAATTGGCTTTTTAGATTTCCTTTTATAGACAAACAAAGTTTAGGTCAATTTATGTCATTTCGGTGGGCTTATTTACGGGTCAAAATGCATTATAGGCACTGTAAGATAGCAAGTGTTGGTTTATCATTCCAAATGATATATTATATGATATATGATGCAAATCATGCATGATTATACATATAGACTCACCTTTAATACAAATTGATCACTTTATCCCCCAAAACACACTCGGAGGCCCTAAGTGGCCCGTCGCTCGACACTCCTAGCAGGCGTATCTGACGGTTCACCTATTTCCAAATATAACACTCTAGTAAGACGTAAAAACATTACAAAACACATTATTCACATCAAAAGTCATCAAGCATACACAATATACACTATAGACATCATATTACACAATTAACACTTTTTCCAATCCTTTATGTATCAAACACATGTCTATCACTACATTTGACTTACATTTCATATATTCATCGCTATTATGCCAAGTTAAGAACTTATATACATTTAGTTCAACATTCCATATCAAACATACACCTAATTCCAAGTTTACCTTCTAAGTACTTATATCTAACACCATTTCCATATCTAAACTCATACATTTGCATTACATACACCATTAATCCATATTCAAACCCTTCATTCCTAATTGTTTCAACCTAACACATTGAACCTATAAAATCAATATGGTTTGGCCTAGTTAGAATTTACTCCATTGATTCATTTTTCAATACCAATCATTCAAACAACATAAATACACATCAAAGGCATAACATTCTAGCTTTTAAACCTATTAAACACCAAAGCACAACTTCACTTTTGAACACTATATGATTTGGCCAAGCAAGAACTTCCACCAATGGATTTATTTCCATCAAATGGCTACTAATTCATTATAAATAGATCAAATACAAATTCCATCAAAATAACACATTTGAATCTTACCTTTTCCCAGTTAGGGTTTCCTTCCAACTTTTGAGTTTTCTTCCAACCTAAACATATATTTTATACTAATTACTATCAGAGAACATCTTAGGATCAAAATTAAACCAAAGGAATGGTAAAATCACTTACTTTTTCAATAGATCTTTGAAATCTTCAAAGCTTTGATTTATCAACTTTTCTTGATTTTTCTTTGAATCTAAGGTTATATTTGTGATTAGAATGATGGAATTAGTTAGTTTGAATCAAGAAATGAAAGAAAAAAACTTGGTTTGATGATGTTCAATGGTTGCTAAAACCTTTAAAGGAAGAAAGAGAAAAGTTTGAATGGGAAATGGATAAGGAAGAAGAAGAGGTGGGAAAAATCCACCTAAATATCAAGTTGGTAATCCTATGCATTGATCCTGTGGTAAAAATTATGAAACCTAGCTTAGTAACCATTCAATTCTTGATCTTTTCATCCAATGGTTTGATTTAGGTTAGCCTAAAATGATACCATACACCATATAAGTCTATATTCCTTAGTAAAAGACTATACTACCCCCAGTTCGAATTGGATCCCTATCCGATTAACTTTTTTCGGAATTATTTTCTACCGGCTTTTATCTTCCAACAATAATTCATTTGATCATTATACCTCTATTTTCATATCATAATATTCTCTTTTATCATCAAATATAAAGTTAATTTCCATTAAAAACTCAAAGGGTGTGAAATGACCATTTTGCCCCTAATTCACCAAAAACTCAATTTTACCTGATTGCTTCCTAACAACCTTTAAACCCCCCACTATTCATACAAACACATCATATAACATGCATACATGTCAGATTCAAGCATAAACATATAATAATTCACAACATTTAAGTTAAGTCACAATTTCCCCAAGTAACCATTTATGGTTCAGATTCTAGGTTTTGACTAAGGTGTTACACCTGTGAGCCCTTTCATACCATCCAAGCCCATGAAACAACCAAGCCAAGGTCTCATGGTCTTGGCCCAATTTCCCTAGCTCGTTGAGGGCCTAGCATCCATAAGTCTTGTCTCGTCCATTAAGCCCGTGAAGGTCCTTAACCTTCACTCCCTTACCAAAAGCACCCAAGCTCGTGGCCAAACTCGTCTTAGCACTTCACGCCCTTACACCTTCAGGCCCGTATCCCTCTTCCACCATACATGCCCTTGAACTTTGCCTAGTTTTGTGTACTCTTGAGCCTTCAAATCCAAGCCCCTGCACATCCCCTTTCAAGCTCGTGATGCCTTGGAATGAAACAGAGCTTTTTCAAGCCAAAACTGTGTGATTTTGAGATTCAATTTTTAATTCAAACAGATTTGGTGATTAGTCAAAACAAGAAAGAATAATTAGAGGATTAATTGGCCAACAAATCAAAGGATTAAGGGAGCAAAATATGGAATATTATGTTCTTTTCAAAAAGAATGAAAATCACAGAAGCTTAAGAGGTTGTTAAGCATCCAACCTCTCAATCCCCATTCTTCCACTTCAAATAGAATGAAATCTCCAACGCCTTCTGTTGCATTATAATGGTTACCCTTGGCATACCAAGGTGAAATTACAATTATAGTGCTCAAAACTTAAATGAATGAATACATACTTAAATATTAAATTATTATATTTATCTAAATGAAATAATAAATTAATATTACATTCATCCCGTACATTCAAGAATTCCTAAGTCTATGTCACATCCCATTTTTGGGACATGACAGTCCTAGGGCATGGGTAAACCTAAGGTCAATAGATACCCATAGAACCCATTAACATTTCAATTTTTAGTTAATAATTTATCAATTTTCATAACCTGTATAGCAAATTTTATTCCAAATTTTATTTCTTTTCCATCCTATACCCTTGATCTTCACAGTTCAATGATACATATATTATATTTCTATAGTCGTTGCTTCAATTCCTTTTCCATTTCATTTGTATCACATTACTTTCAATATCTTATTCCCAATCATACATACTTTTTTTAAGTCATAATCACATAATACTTATCTTATTAACCATGTGCTTCTGTCATTTCACTTATTTCTAAACCTTATTATGCTTATAACATGTTAATCAATTTGATTATATACATACTACCCTACGCATTATTTACTTATCTATATGCAGTACCATGGAGCTCTAAAGAGTTTATCTTTTGACTTCACAAGATATAACAATTACCATAGACTCTTCGATATCCCAAGTCAGAGGAAGAAGTGACTTGGAATGTAGCTTTTATTATCTGTTCCTGTAAAATAATAAATAACTATGAGGTAAGTATAACAATACTCATCTAGCTAATTATACATCATTAAACATATACATTAAATGGGCAGCAATGGAGGAATAAATGGAAGGGTTATCAAAATAAGAAGGTAACGATGATTGATGAGAATAAGTAAAAGGGTTATCAAGTTAAGTGAATAACAATGATTAAGAAGAACAGGTAAAATGGGTGTCAATGTTATATTTTAGATATAAGCACTTTGCACATCAAATGACTTAGGTGAAAGGAATAGATATTAATAGTGAATAACATTGAGTGGTCAAGTTCTTGGTATCATGTTCACAGGTAAAAGCAATGGATATCAAAGAATGGTGTCACTGAACAATTTGGCAACAGTAACACACATATATATATGCATAACACATATATATATGTAAGGACGTGGAAATGACAGGTAAAGGACCTTGAACACTTATCACATTTAACTTTCTCATATCACATTTATAAATTACATAAGGTGGGCCAAACCTTATGGCTAGGACAAGTCCCTTCCTAGCTAGGGTAAACAGTATAAAAAGTTCATTGTGCACGATTCCGATGGTATTTATCTACTACCCCGTCAGTGCAGTAGCTCTATCAAGTCCACATAAATGATAAGCCAATGGGCTTCAATATCAGTTCATTAGTAGTATCCAGCAATCATTGGTAACAGCACAGTACAATACACTTTAAGTGGTTGCTCATTAATCAGTCAAGGATATTATAGTTCAGTGAACATGTTATAGGTTCATAATACAACAATGAATAGTATATTCAAGAATCAGTCAGGTGCAACGGTGATCATTCAAAAACATTCAATATTGCATTTGGTCAACATTTGGTGAGCATTACTTTAGGGCTTATAGAACAAATTCAATAAGGCTCGATTTCACAAAGCAAATACTCAATGGAAATAATTCAATAGGCAATTCGATCAAATGCAAATCAATGGAAGTAGATCAATTTAGGTCTGAAACTTTGGAAAATAATCATGGTTAATGATCAAGAAAGCATTCGATCAAATAAAGATCAATCGCATATGGTTACAATAGATCACATTAAGATAATGAATAAGAATAAATGATATATAAGTAACTCACCTCAGAGCACTTCACTGTTACACTTTTCATTTCCTCTTTCTTTGGTCCATTACATTAGCACTTATGGCACTCTTCACTATCTTTTACTCATTCTTGACTCTATATATTCAATTAATTCTAATTTAGATACTAACTAATATGAAATTACATTAATTACACTTATATTAAAGAATTTCCTAAAAATTCCCAATTTTTAGATTTTGCCTATATAAAACCCTCACTGGAAATCTACTGTAACACCTCAGCCTAGCCTGAACCAAACCTATATAGAGATCTTCGGGGAGTAATTTGATTAAGTTTGAGCAGTTGAGGCAGGGTAACATGTCAGTGGTGGAGTATGCTAGGGAATTTTGTCGGCTCAGTAAATATGCTAGGCATATTGCTCTGACCGAAGGTGATTTGATTAAACGGTTTCGGAGAGGGTTACATGCTACACTTTATAACATTTTGTTGGCTAGAATTCACATCCTTGAGTAAAGCTATTGACATAGTAGTCCAGATGGAAGCTAAGTACAAAGAAGAGAGATCAGAGAGGGAAAAAAAGAAGAAGAGTAGAGGGGGTGAGCACAAGAGACCCGGGGAGGGGTCATCTCAGCCTTATTCAGCTAGACCTCCTATTAGACCAGTGCAGTCAGTACCAGCTTCAAGTGTGAGACAGGATGCTAGCCGAAATTTAGGTATGAGGCCACCTATTTCTGGTCAGATCAGACCTCCTTTCAGACCACCTCAGGGACCAATTTCAGGGCCTATTTACAGTACTTGTGGGAGAGCACATGTTGTGGGTTTGCCTAGAACACAGAAGGGGTATGATTCTATGTGGGTGATAGTGGACAGATTGAGAAAGACAGCTCATTTCTTGGAGGTAAAACTACTTATACAGCTGTATAGTATTCCCAGCTCTATGTAGACAAGATTGTGAAGTTGCATGGGGTTCCATCAGTTATCATTTCTGACAGGGGTACTCAGTTCACCTCCAGGTTTTGGCAGAAATTTGAGGAGGCATTGGGTACAACATTGAGATTCAGTACAACATTTCATCCTCTGACAGATGGACAGTCTGAGAGGACTATTCAGACCCTGGAAGATATGTTGAGGCTATGTGTATTGGATTTGAAAGGCAGTTGGGATCGTTACTTGCCATTGATAGAGTTCGCATATAATAACAGTTACCATTCTACTATTAAAATGGCTCCTTATGAAGCTCTTTATGGCAGAAAGTGTAGATCACTTGTCTGTTGGGCGGAACCTGGTGAAAAGCAGTTAGAGGGACCAAATTTGATTAGGGAGACAGTGGAGAAGGTTCCTATTATTCAGCAGAGGATAAAGACTGCTTTTAGTAGACAGAAGAGCTATGCGGATCCTAAAAGGAAAGATGTGCAGTTTGCAGTGGGTGACCAGGTCTTTCTAAAGATTTCTCCTATGAAAGGGGTAATGAGGCTTAAATACCCCCATCTTTTTGACGAGTCAGGTGATATTTCTATCCTTTAGTTTGTTAATTAAATTCGGGGACGAATTTATTTGTAGGGGGGTAGAATGTAACACCTCATCCTAGCCTGAACCAAACCTATATAGAGATCTTCAGGGAGTAATTTGATTAAGTTTGAGCAGTAGAGGCAGGGTAACATGTCAGTGGTGGAGTATGTAGGGAATTCCGCTGGCTCAGTAAATATGCTAGGCATATTGCTCCGACCGAAGGTGATTTGATTAAACGGTTTCAGAGAAGGTTACATACTACACTTTATAACATTTTGTTGGCTACGGAATTCACATCCTTGAGTAAAGCTATTGACAGAGCAGTCCAGATGGATGCTAAGTACAAAGAAGAGAGATCAGAGAAGGAACAAAAGAAGAAGAGTAGAGGGGGTGAGCACAGGAGACCCAGGAAGGGGTCATCTCAGCCTTATTCAGCTAGACCTCCTATTAGACCAGTGCAGTCCGTACCAGCTTCAGGTGTGAGACAGGATGCTAGCCGGAATTTAGGTATGAGGCCACCTATTTCTTGTCAGATCAGACCTCCTTTCAAACCACCTCAGGGACCAGCTTTAGGGCCTGTTTGTAGTACTTGTGGGAGAGCACATTTTGGGGTTTGCCAATATAAGACAGGAGCCTGTCACCGGTGTGGACAGATGGGTCATTTCTATAAGGATTGTCCTATGCGGAGAGGTGTTCAGACTTCAGAGGCAGGATCATCTCAACCTACAGTTCAGATGGGTAGAGGTAGTACAGGTAGAGGTAGACCAACTGCACCGAGTCCTACTATAGGGCAGTCA
>CANXYC010599222.1:0-40889 GCA_948193065.1 Aleurites moluccanus | reverse complement strand
TTTATCTTGCTTAAGCTATTTTAAGCTTATTTGTGTATGCATGCCATATAGTTTATTTTAATGGGTTCTTCGTGGTATTGGTAGCAATAGCATCACCCATACCCTAGGACCGTCATGGCTCCTAAGTTGGGCTGTGACAATGACAGTTTCTGAGAACCGTAGTTTCCTTGGTATGGCAGGATACTACAGACAATTTATAAGGGATTTCTATAAGATTGCTGCTCCATTGACTAAGTTGACTTAAAAATAGGAGAAGTATTAATGGACAAATGAATGTAAGAGCAGTTTTCAGATTTTGAAGTCTTGCCTCACAAGTGCTCCAGTGTTAGCATTGCCATTGGAGGATGATAAATTCACAGTGTACTGTGATGCTTCTAGAGTTGGATTGGGATGTGTTCTGATGCAGAATAGAAGAGTTAATGCCTATGTTTCTCAGCAGTTAAAGAAGCATGAGATGAACTATCTGACATATGATTTAGAGATGGCAGCAGTAGTATTTGCAGTAAAGATTTGAAGATAATAATTGTATGGTACTAAATGTGAGATATATACTGATCATAAGAGTCTACAATATATTCTGCAACAGAAGGATTTGAACCTCCTACAATGCATATAGGTTGAACTGCTTAAGGATTATGATTGTGAGATCCTTTACCATCCGAGTAAGACTAATATAATAGCAGATGCATTAAGCCAGAAGTCTATGGCCAGTCTAGCTCACATCTCGATTTTCAGAAGACCATTGATCTATGAGATGAAGGAGTTAGTTGATATAGATGTAGAGTTGGATTTGGGATCCTAGGATCATAACCAGGCTCTGATAGCCCAATTTCTGGTTAAACCACTGTTGATTGATGATTTTAAGGTGGCACAGTATAGGGATCCATATCTACTGAAGCTAAAGGGAGATGTTCAGAATAGCAAGGCATCAGAGTTTACAATAGAAGATGATATACTGAAGTGTGGGAATCGGTTATGTGTACCTGACATTGATGGGTTACGGGATCAAATTATGAGAGAGGCTCATTATTCTTCATATATTGTACATCCTGGAAATACAAAGATGTACCATAATCTGAAGGATGTTTATTGGTGGCCTAATATGAAGAAGGATATAGCTAGATTTGTTTCTACTTGCTTAGCCTATCAACAGGTTAAGTTTGAGTATTAAAAGCTGTCTGGTTTGCTTGAGGAGATAGAGTTGCCAAAGTGGAAATGGGAGCAGGTTACTATAGATTTTATAGTCGATTTACAGAGGACTACACGGGGTTATGACTCCATATGGGTTATTATGGATATATTGACAAAATCTGCTCATTTTTTTGAAGTGAAGACTAGTTATACTGTAGCTCAATATGCATAGTTGTATGTGGATAAGATTGTATGGCTTCATGGAGTGCTATTGATTATTATATCAGACAAGGGTACATAGTTTACTTCTCGATTTTGGCAGAAATTTTAGGAGGCTATGGGTACTCAGTTACAGTTCAGTACAGCTTTCCATCCACAGACTGATGGACAATCAGAGAGGATTATCCAGACATTGGAGGATATGTTGCAGTTATGTTTTCTGGATTTCAAAGGTAATTGGGATCAGTATCTGCCATTGGTTGAATTCTCCTACAATAATAGTTACCATTCGTTAATTAGTATGGCTCCATATGAAGCACTGTATGGTAGGAAATGCTGATCTTCGGTATGTTGGGTAGAACTGGGTGAGAAACAGTTGGAAGGCCCAGAGTTGACAAAAGAGACAATGGAAAAGGTGCCTATTACTAAAGAACAGATGAAGACCGCTTTTAGCAAATAGAAGAGTTATGCCGATCCGAAGCGGAAAGATGTACACTTTGCAATTGGTGATTATGTATTCCTTAAAATCTCACCTATGAAAGGTGTTATGAGATTTAGGAAGAAAGGGAAACTATCACCAAGATATGTGGGGCCATTTGAGATTCTCTAGAAGATTGGTAATATGGCATACAGATTGGCTCTTCCACCTAATTTGAGCCACGTTCATCCGGTGTTTTATATTTTGATGCTGCGGAAGTATGTACCTGATCCATCATATGTATTGGAGGTACAAGATGTCAGTGTTAATAAAGACTTGTCATAAGAGGAACTACCCATAGAGATTGTGAATTGACAGGTCAGACAGTGGTGAAATAAGGAGATACCGATGGTCAAAGTATTATGGAGGAATCAATCGATGGAAGAGTGTACCTGGGAGAGCGAGCAAGATATGAAGGACAAATATCCATTCATATTCCAACATTGAGGTATGTGTTTATTTTAAATTCAAGGATAAATTTATTTGAAGGGGGGTAGAATGTAATACCCTGGGAAATGTTATCATAATTGAAAATTAACATAACTAGTTATTGGTCTGGAAATACCAAAATAACTAAGGATAATTTTTGAAACACAGTTAGAATGCATTTAAGATACTGTCCCGAAAAATATCGATATTAATTACACTACCCGTAGAAATAGCAATCCGGTTGACAGATGAATTTCTAATTCAGACCAAGGGGTAAAGAATCATATATTTATATGTGAAATTATGGTGAAAAGAAAAAGTTGAAAAATGTTTAGGAATACTGAAAATTTAAGTAATGGCAAAATCGTAAATAAGTTGAACTTTAGGGGTATAGTGGGAAACCAACTGTCTGAGTTTCAGAATGACTCTGAAACTATTTTTATAATAAAGTGCAGATAAAAAAAAGCCATTTTATTCTCATTTTTAAATCTAATTCTCAACAGAATTGTTATAATAAATTACAGAAAAAGATAGGGTCAAAGTCCAATTAATGGATAGTTTGAGGACTTAAATGTAATTTGTCCTTTAACCCACCTATATAAGGAACACTTGAAAGATTTTTGCTTATTTTCTTCATCTTCTTCTAGCTTTGTTGAATTCCCTCTTCCATTCTCTCCATCAATTTTCTTGCAAAATCAAAAGAAAAACTTAAAGAAAACTTTATTTCAACCTTGCTTTTTCCATTTGCCATAAATTTCTTACCTTGAATCACAAAGGAAATTGAGAACAATCACCTTGAAGATTTTGGGTGGACCATCAAATTGAGGTAACAAGTTGATTTCTTTGGATTAATGGTTATTTTAGATGTATTAGATGTTAAATAGGATGGGTTTAGTGTTAATTTGCATCAATTGATGCATTTGATAGTTTTCCCAAATTTGGAAACCCTAGATTGAAGTTGTATTATTTGAATCTTTGAATTAGTGTTAGTTAATATTAATTAAGGTTAAATTATGTTAATTGTAGGTTAATGGAAGCTTATTTAGTGATTGGTTTTGTGTAGAAAATAAAGAATTAGATGAATGTGCATTTTGCCTTCTTTGAAGCTTAAGGTGGAAAATCAATTTTCCTAGCTCATTTGAAGTGTGAGGTGAGTTTAATATGCATAGTTTGACATTTCTATAGCATTGAAATGTTGATTGGAAATTTCCTCCAAAAGCACCATGTTGGCTGAACCACTTGACATTATTCATCCTTTGATTTTTGTCTTATTTTTCTTCATGTTTCAGAAGCCCTTTTGATCCTTTTGATGATGTTTGTTGTTGGCAAATTGATGCCTATTGTGTTGCCTTGATTGTGAGTTATTTGTTGATTATATGGGAAATGTCAATGTTGCACCATAACTTAGCCAAATTGTCCATTCAATGTTGCACACCATGTGTTTGACAAAATGCCTAGTTCATTTTGCCATAGGCCAACTATTATTTCATCCATAGGCCTACCATTTGAATCTCATCATCGCCAGCGACATTGGCATGCCAATTGAGCCAACTTTTTGACTTTGATTGTCCGACTTTTGATTCATTCCAAGGTTAATTGCTATCTGTAATACCATTGTATATTACTTCTTCCATTGCTTATTCATTGCTTTACTACAGTCTCGTTCGATTAAATCCATGAGTTATTGTTACTTGATGAGAACATTGATGTTTATTGATATTGATTGACTTATTCCATACTTCTATTGATTCCAATGAGATTTGACAGAGCTGCCTCTTTGACGGGGTAGTGGGTACATACCATCAGCAATGTGCATAATGTATAATGATACCCTAGCTAGGAACTGTCAATGGTCCTAGCCATAAGACCTTATTAGTCTTATGTATATTGATACATGATTGTTACATGTGATATGAGTTTCATGGCCCTTTATCTATCTTATCCATGTGATATATCTTCATTGACCTATTTATTGATCCTACAATCATTCACTATATTCTGATTCCTTATTTAGATAATGATGAGCATATTAATATTTATTAATTATCTGTCTATTGTTTAATGATATTCCAGTCATTTCTTCTGGTCGATGCATATTAGATTCACTGAGTATTTTATACTCACCCTTTCATTTATTTCCCATTTACAGGTGCAGAGTAGAAGGCAGGTTCCTGAATGTTGTTTCCCGAGGAATTCTGCAGTGTCTATATAGCAGTGTAATTATTTTTAACACTGTATTTTGTATGTATACTTTAGTTGCTCCGTGGTATGTATGATGGCATAGTTGTACTTTAGATATGTATATTATGGCATAATATGGAGTTTAATTAATGTTATAACATGAGATAATGGTAATTACAGCCAATTACAGAATGAATTACAGATAGATTACAGAATGTCAAAATGAAACTTAATTAAGAAATTGATTAATTAATTGATAGTATTTGGTAATAGTATGTGATATTGGGTTCTATGGGTACCGGTCGCCTCTGGCGCTCCTACATCCTAGGACTATCATGTTCCGAAATTTGGTTTAGGATTTTTTTCAGACTTAAAGGCATCTTTGGTAGCTTTTAGACCTAAAGGCATCTTTAGAAGTTTTCCTTCCCAAGGGTAGCTTTAGGATACCTTATCTAAGGGCAACATTAGAAGTTTTTTAAATCTTAAGGCATCTTTAGGAGTTTTGCAGATCTAAGGGTATCTTTAGTAGTTTTCAAACCTAAGGACATCTTTAGGAGTTTTTTCCCCCCTAAGGTCAGTCTTAGGAACTTTTAAACCTTCCTAGGATAGCCTTAGGATCATTTCCAAATCTAACTGTATTAGCTTGTGTTTACTATCAATATGATTACTTTTCAAGAGAAGCAACCATGATGAAGGACAACTTTGAACACATGCTTTTAGCACCCCTTATATATAATCAAACTTATGCAGGTTTTGAAGTAAGAATCAAGTAATCGATGAAGAAATTGGACTTCCACAAGCTCCCAGGAAGCCCTCAGGAGCTTTAGAATTGAAAATATCACCAACCATAGCCTATCCCATTCATAAATGGACCTGAAAAAGCCCAAAACTGATATAACCTTGGGTTGTCACCCTTAAGAGGGGCTATTGCTACCTTAGGAAGGGGCGGACCGTCGCTCTTCAGGGGTGGCAACCAAAGCCACCTTTTGGAAGCCAAATGGTTATCACCCTCATGAAAGGGGCGGCGCCACCACCCCCCTTTAGCTGCAGCTCATCCTTTATCTAGTGCCAGCATTTTTATCTTCCATTCAGGTATTTGTTGCCTCCTCTTTGGCCTCTGTTGCCACTCTTCTTCATAGGCGGCATCGCCACCCCCTCCAGCATCAATGCCAAATCTAGCCCATGGTAGCTCTTTATTTTCACTCAAAAAGCTTTAATACCATATCTAAAGTTTACAAACCTTCACCCCTAACTTTTTCCTATAAATATGAGTCTCCATTCACCTTAAAAAGGATACTATAACAGTTAGAATTTTCACTGACTGACTCTCCTTTCTCTTTCCATTGTCAATATTTTTTTTAATAAGTGGTCATTTCTCTTTGATCTCTAACCGATTTCTTTAATTCTCTTTAAATTAAAGGAGTAGAAGATTTTTTTTTTTTCCTAACGTATGGAGCCCTAAGATTAATTCTCTTTGAATTAATTTTAGTTTAATTTTAGACTAGTTTCCCTTTGCTAAAATAGAATTTCGATCCAAAAGAGCCTTAAAACTTTTGCCTTCTAAGTCAAAGAAAAGGTACAATTCCCTTAACTTATCTTTTTAATTTCTTCATCTTTATTCTTTCAATTTAATTTAAAGTATTTTAAATTAGTTCTTTATCCAGTTATTTATATTTAATTTCTTCATTCAATTTAAGGTATCTTAAATTAGTTCTTTATCCAATTGTTTCTATTGCTTCATTTAATTTAAAATATCTTAAATTGCTCTAATTTAAAGTATCTTAAATTAGTTCTCTTATTTAATTATTTTTATTATTTTGTTTAATTTAAGCATCTTAAATTATTCTACATCTTCTCCCTTTTTTTAATTTGGTAAAGCATCAAATAAAGAACAAAATATGATAAATAAGGTTTAATCAAACTTTTCTTAAATCATATCAACTCCTTTGCAAAAAGAAAAAACTATGTGGGTTTTGATTCATATTCAAAGGTATACACAGACATACTATTTCAAAACATCAAATCCAATAAAGCTAAAAAAAGCATTTTTTTTTTCAATTTACTTTATTTTGTTTTATTTTTTTATTTTAGTTAATTATTGGAGAATATGTGATCAATCTATAACCTATAAGAGCTAGAATTGATATCCCCTATTTTGGATTTTTAATGTATAAATTTAATTGCTTTATTTTTATTTACTTTATTTTACATGCTTTAGTTACATTATTTTACATCATTTATTTTAGATGCCTTATCTTATTTATTTTTACTTTACTTATTTAAATAATGCAATTCCATTCATATAAATGTCACTTTTTAGTTATATATAAAATGCATCTTATCTTTTTATAAATCATAATTAAGTTTAAAGTCAAATTCTAATTACTTAAAACCGAAAATCTAGTACCCGAACTCAAACCTGGTTCAAAAGTCTAGTGTGTTTTTCATTAGTTTGCAATAGGAGTCATAATATGTTTTTACCTTACATTTTTTCCAACAAAAATAAAGTAAGATGGCAACTCCCCAAATGGTTAAAAAATTAAAATAAAAGAATAATTTGCAAATATAAGATGAAAATCAAATTAAATCGTGAGAAATTACCCAAAATAGCATTTTGATTCCAAGCGGACTGGACATGGTACTCATGCGAGGCTTCACAAGTATAACGCCTGTTATGATTGCATAACGGTCATTACTAAAAAAAATTTTTCAAATTTCATAATTCATACAAAGAGATTTTTAAGACTGGTTACAACTTGGAACACCTACACAAGTAGAATGCCTATTAAGGTTTCATAACAGCCATTACACAAAAAGGTCTCAAAATCTTCAAATCAGATGGAGAGATTCTTCAAGCCCATTACAACTTGATAGGAGCTTTACATATAAAGTGTAACAACCGTTATAGAAGCACGACGACTACTATAGATAGTTGGACTGTCACATCAGATGGTGTCACGACCCGGTTTCCTTGATCGCGACGGTCCTAGGGCATGGGAGATGCCAATGGCGACCGGCACCTGTAGAACCTAGTATTACATGCACAATCTATAAACCTCAATATATTATTCATTTTAATTAGTTACCATTCATTCTGTTATTCTGTCATGCATTCTGTAAATTTCTGCAATTGGCTATAACAGTCATATATCATATCACATAATCATTATATAACTCATATATACTATCAAGTATCATATACACATGTTCATCTCCTAGCTAACCCATACATACCCTATGGAACAGCTAGATAATGAACACCAAAAATAATAATACAAAAATATCAAAAATATACATCAGACTGTAGCAAAAATCCTCAGAAGGTAGATGACAGGATTCTGCAGCCTACTCCTCTTCTGAAATAGATAAATAATGAAAAGGTGAGTATAGATGATACTCAATGAATCTATATGCATCAATAATAAAGCAGTAAGCATCAATAAAGCGATGGTATCAATGGAACAGATAACAGTATATAGAATCAACATTAGGTACAGTATAGCCAAGGAATACAATATAGGCTCGGTATCATATGGAAAGACAGATAAAGGGATGGACTGTATAAAAAGAAATCATACAATCTCCAGTAATCCGTATGGACCATATAGGTCTCCAGTATCATATCTATATCAGTAAGCATAAGGCTGATCAGACCCTATGGCCAGGACCATAACCCCTCATAGCTAGGGTATCAGTAATACAATGTGCACATCACCGACAGTATTTCTCCACTACCTTATCAGATCAGTAGCTCTGCCAAGCCATATAAGTGTCAATATAACAAGGGATACTATTATGCAATAATGGCATCTAACAATCAATCAGTCCAATATCAATCAGTTCAATATCAGTCAATTCAGTTATCAATAAGAACAATGGCAATGTTATAGATAACATACAATCAATGATACGTGGTTTGGCAATTAAGAAAGACATGGAACAAAAGTTAGCTCGGTGGTGGAAAACGGTAGGTCAATTGGCATGCCAACATCGCTGGCGACAGTGGCATTCAAATGGTAGGCCTATAGAATACAAACCAATAGGCCAAAGGCAAATGAACTAGGTATTTCATCAAACGCATGGTAGGCATACAATGGCAAGCTAATAGGTTAGGTTTAGGTGCAAACTTGACTTACCCAATTCAATCAACACAAAGCTACATTGTCAACAAAGGTATAGGCATCAAAGAAACACAATTAATCAACATCAAAATGGATCAAATTGGCTAGGAAAAACATGGCAAAAATCAAATAAAACATAGGCATTTGAATAGTAAACCACATTCGGCCAATGATGGGTTTTTAGGGCAAGGTTCTAATTATCAATTCAATCAATTAGGCATGTTTTAGGATGCAACATAGACTCACCTAATGCTTCAAATCCCTTTGAAATACTCACTTCCACCGAAATTCCTCCAATAGGGCAAAATAGAACACTTTGATCTAAACTTCAATTCTATATCAATTAATCTATCAATTAGTTGCCTACTCACATCCAATTGACTAATTCTAACATCAATTAACAAAATCTAACTCTAAATCATCAAGTCATTTCTTACAACTTCAATATAACTAGGCAATTTAGGGATTTCTAACAAACAGCATCAATTGATGCAATATAACTACAAACTCATTCAATTGAACCTAAATAATATCTAAATAAATCATAAAACTCAACAAAACAATTTCTTACCTTGAATAGGTGTGATTGCCGAATGCTAGAAGCCCTCCAAACCTTGGTTTCCTTAGCCTTTTCCTACAAATTGATGATGGCAATAGGTAGAGCTAGATGAGTACACAATTTTCCATTAATTTTTCTTAAGAAACTTGGTGGAAATTTGAAGTAGAAATGGAGAAAAGGAAGAAGAAGTGGTTCGGCCACCTTTTAGGAAGAAGAAGAAGATGAAGCAAATAGCTAAATGTTCTAATATATATATATATAAAAAAAAAATCAATTTGGCAATTTACAACTAACTGCTTCAACTTCCATCCATTACACTTTGGTCCAAAAATTTCTGTAATTTATTCTGTCAATTCTGTTAAGATTTAGATATCAGAGTGGGGAGTCAATAAGCTTATTTTAATTTATACTTATTTATAAAAATAGTTTCGGAGTCATTTTGTAACCCCGACCGATCAATTTTCACTATTCACCTTAAACTTTCTTATATTTATCATTTTGCCATTAGTTACTTTTTCAGTGTTCCTAAATGATTTTCACTTCTTTATTTTTACCAAAATTACACATAAATTATGGTGATCTTTTACCCCCATATAAACTTCAGAAATTTTTCTGTTGACCGGACTGCTAATCTCTCGGCAGTGTTCCCGACACTGCTGCTTTCCGGAAAAGTATCAAGTTCGCTTTCTAACTGTGTTTCTAAAATTATTTCCCATCATTTCAAGACTAATGAACCACAAAATGAGAATTAATTCATGCATATGAGTTAGGAATTTATAGGGTATTACAGATGAATCTGTAAAAATTTATAGCCATTAGAATCAATTTTTGAAGCATATCTTGTCTTAAATGTTGCCAAAATGGTCATAATTTATCACCAAGGCTTGAACACTATAAATAGATAAAGATTTAAAGTTACAAAATGAAAGGAAAAATCTTTGCTAAGTTTATACAAGTCTAAACTAAAGTCCTCTTGTGTTTTTACTATTTAATTGTATTTCATGAATACTTTGTTCTTAATTCCATTTCTTAAGTATTCAAACTAACTTGTTCTAGCTCTAGCTATTTGTGCTTAATTTCTTATTTTTGTTTTAGTATTATAGAGACTTATAAATCTCTAATTCTTATTTTAGAGTTAAACATGGGTGATATTCCATTATAAAAGGGCGAAATCTCGATATAACTATTTGTAAAAAATATGGATTATGAACCCATGACTAGTGGAACCTTAATATTGATTTGATATTGAGAGAAGTGGAATTAGGAGAGGTGGTTGTGCTCTGAACCACTATTGCTTTACTTATATATATTGTTATCAATATTGCATATAGGTTGTAAATTTGCATTAGTTTTTTTAAATTTCTATTCACCCCCTCTAGGAGTTTTTCCATAATGAGATAACATTTTTTTGTTAGGAATTAGATATCTTATCCATATTAAGGCTTTGTCAAAGGGTGTAGTCTATCACAAGCTTTTAAATTCCCTGTTCTATTTTAGAATTTTTGTTGCATAAAAAGCAGCACAGCTCCAAGGTAACCTGGATATTGAGATTAATCCTTTTGATTATATATCTTGAATTTATTTCTCATAGTGTTGTTCAAGCTCTACGTTCATTTAGATTGGTCTAACTTTAGTTGAGATCTATTTTTCATTAAATTCCTTTTCATAGAAAAAGATCAACAATATGTTGTTTTCGATTCCAGAAAGCATTTGGTAGGTCAAAAAAGATTTCTGACTCAATTTGATTTTGAAGAATAGAGTTTTTTGTTTAACAACTGGACTTTGAAGCTATTGTTCAATTTTGTTAAACGAGGTTTCTTGCTTCAGGTATTGAAGATTTTTTTTTCCTTGAATAAGGCAATGAATTTTGTTTTCTTGAAGGGAGCATGTCTTTAAGGATGTTTCAATTTTTGGTTTTGGATTTTTCAAGAATAGGAAAGGTTTTTTTTTTTGTTGGTTGAGTGTCATGATATATGGTCATGATTGACCTTGTAAGGAGTTATGATATTGACAAAATTTGTCCCTAAGGTCACAACATGATGGATATCCCTAGCAAGAATGAATGGTGTTTTTTTATGTTAAAATCATTATTAAAGATAAAAGCATCAGTTTTGTATTTAATTTTGAGAAATGAGTTGTTTGCAGTCTTTAGGTACTCACCAATTTACTCATGGAATGTTTTAGTTACTATATCTTCTTATAGTTTAAGTGTACCTGTATGAAAGAGGGCAATAGTATCCATTTTGAAGTCTTGAGAAAAAACTAGCATTATACGAATAAGGTATTTTTAGTAGGTAACTTCAAAATGTAGAGGAAATCTTTAGAAATTTTGTCTAGATTTTCAAGGTTTTTAAGGGTTTGGATATTTTCTTCTCCTGGATCAAACTCAGATTCTTCTTGTTATGTCAAGGTAAAATGGTTGGCAAATAGAAATTAAATGGTTTCAGAAACCTCTTTTTGTTTTTGTAAGAGCTACCAGAGTTCTTTTCTTTTTATATGGCTTTGATTTATGCTTAGAGATCTTGAATTGTGGAGGTTGATTTTTTAGTAGTTTTTCTTTTCTCCAAGATGTTAGTGAGGTTATAAGGACTATTGCTAGTTGATGGTAAGGTTGTAGGCAGCAATGAGTCTTCAATAAAGTGCCATAGTTTAGTGAGATATTCTTTTCTAGAGTTTTGAGTTTTAAATATGGTTTATTACATCCAAAAGAAATTTTTGTATTTAGTAATGACATTTAGTTGTTTTCTAAATTAGAAGACAAAGAAGATGAAGTATTTACTCCATCTACTTGGATAGGCTCATTATTCTTAGAAAAGTCTTAAGCAATTGTTCATAATTAGAGGATTCAACATGGAGAGCTTTTATTTTATGGAGAACTTCTTTCTTGGGTCTCAATTTAGAGATTTTTTTTATTTAATTCATAATATTTTGCAGTATGTCCTTTCTTGCCACAATTGTAGCATGTCATATTTTTCAGGTTCATCTTTGTATAGAGTTTTTTACTGAGATTTTTTTGGGAGATTAGTGTTTTTTGGGAGATTTTCTCTAGGAAGATTTTTTATAAGACTTGGTTTGGTTGTTTTGATCAAGAATGGGTTGATAATTTTGGTTGGTTTTTAATAGAATTGAAAATCTCCAATCTTTGTGCTCCAGTGAGATGCTAATCTCACCATTCTTTTAGCTAGCCGAAAAATTATACCATAAGGAGATCAACAATTGCTTGATCAAAGGTGTCCATTTGTTTTTGTAGATATTAGTTGCCATTGTTATTTATTGGAGGATGCTAAGGATGTTGTATTCATACATGCCATCTATTTTCTATTTATACACAAATATAACATTGTATTTTACTTGGGAAAGAATATTTGGTGTTAGATTAATAATGATTTATTCAATTATAATAAATTATTTACCAATAGTGTACAGATGACTATTTATATAGTTACATTGTTTTATGATGTGGCAAAGGTTTTCTTGTGGTTTATTGAGACTTTGTATTTGACTACTTGGATGTTGACTTCTCCATATTTGATCTTTAGATCTCTCAAGGGAGGATGTTCAAATTCAACGAGATGATCTTTAGGAGTTTCCTATATCATAGTAGTTTTGATTGGTGAAAGGATATGAGATGTTATGAGAAGCATAGAGTACATATCAATCAAAGAAAAAAATATAAATTTTATGTTCCAAAACAAAATCAAAGAAGGACTTTTGGATCTCTTTTCTCTAGGCAAGAAAATATTTGAAGAATCATGCTCTTTTTTCAAAAATTTTAAATGAATAGAAGTCTTGATGGAGATAGGTTCAATCTACTTGGAAATCATATATATATATATATATATATATAAAGGTATTTTAGTTTCTTTTCATTCACTTAACAAAAAATTTTAGCTATTTTGGACATAAAAATTATTTTATTAATGAAAATAAATATGAGAAACCATTTAATTTATTTTAAAAAAAGGAAAAATTTATTAATTAAGTTAAATTTTAGAAATAAAATAATAATTTATCTTCTTCTTCCTCTTCTTCTTTTTTTTTTTTTTTTTTTTTTTTTTTTTTGTTGCTCAATATTGTAGTAGAAATGGGTTGTGATGGAAGATTATTAAGGTTTATGATGGAATTGAACAAAGAGAAAGAGAGAAAGTGTTGTGAGTTTGTTATTAGGGGTGCACAATCGGTCGATTCTATTTAAATCAAACAGAACTTTTTAAAAATTGAACCATAGAAATTGAATCGAACCAAAAGATCAAATTGAATCAAACCAATATATTTTGGTTTATTTTATATATATATATATATTTCGGTTAGTTTGATTTTAATTTTCTTTTGAAAAAAATCGAATCGAATCGAATTAACTAAAATTTTAAAAAAATTAATCGAACTAAATTTTAAATCAAACCAAACCGAATTGATCATACTAAATTCAATTTGATTCAATTTTTTATTTTTTCGATTTTTTGCTCACTTGTATTTGTTGTGGCTAGGTTTGTGACAATGTGGAAGAGAAATGAGAACAAATTAGATTACAAGAAGTTTTATTTTGTAGCGACAAGAAAAAGAAAATTAGAAGTTAATTTTAAGATAAATTGATATTTTAAGTTTATTTAAGGATTAATTATTTTAAAATTTTTATATTTTAGTTAATTATATTTAAAAAAATTTATATTTTTAAAATTATATTAAAAAGTTCATATATTTTAATTTTGTTAGACAATTAAATAATTTTATCTATTTTTTTTATTTTTTCGTCAATTAAAAAATAAAAAATTAACTTTTATTTAAATTATTTATTTTAATATCAAAAATACCCCTCTTTCTTCTTCCACCGTACACCTTCTTCTTCCCTTTTCAACTTTCAAGCAAACAAACAAATCTCTCAACTATATAAAGATGAACTTTGAATTCATTTTTTCCTTGAAAGACTTGAGAAATAAAATTTTCCAAAAAATTAAAGGAGTTGATTTGTTGCAGAAAGGAAAAAAGAGGGTTTGCCAAAGGAAATTAAATTTGGTAATACAAATAAAGATTTGCAAATAAGGAGCGACGCACTCGATCAGTGATTCCCAATGCCAATTCACCTTCTACCATTGTAGCCTGTGGACTCGATCGTGGCCGCCGAACTCGGGCCACTCTGGTTTCCTTGAACAATTACAGTGAGTTTTGAGGTACGATGAGTTTTTTTTTTTTTTACCATATTTTTGGAAGTGGGTTTAGGGTTTAGGTTGTGTTCTTGGAGAAATTCTGAATTTTGCATGTGGGTTTTGGATATTTGATTGTAATTGGAGTTCATATTATATGGAAGTGGAAATGGTCTATAGGTCCTGGGTGCAAAAGCTATGCTATCTGAGATTATAGACACAGAGCAGGTAGGTTCCTTGATTACTTGATATAGTTGCACAAAAAAGCAGTCTGATCTTTTAGTTTGGTGGACTGTTCATTCTCTAGCATCAACTAATATGTGTTGGTGCTCTAGGTGTGTCTGCTGCAATGAATGAACTACGTTCCTGTGCCCTATTAAGTTTGAAATTTGTACTTACTCAAAAACCAATTAAGGGCTTGAAGGCTATTTCTGACTCTTTATTAAGATATAGATGCTCAAAGAAAATGAATCTGCCCTTTTCCTCTCGTTTTGCCGATTTTTTACGGAGGTGCGTTTCTTTGATAACTTGGAATAATTTTCATCAGCAAATTACATTCTCCTCGGTGGTGACGATAAAAATTTTGATGTATAAATTTTGATATAGTTGAGAGTAATGATATTTGAGTAAAAATTAAATTGAAAATGAAGAATATTATGAACTTTTTACATAAATTTAATAGATTTTTAATGAAATAAAAATATAAAATTTTTTTAATATAATTGATCAAAATTTCAGAGTAATTAACTTTTTATTTAATAAAAATATTAACAGGATGATCAAATTATTTTATGAAGTATAAATATAGAAATTATTAAATTAATTTTTAAAAATAGAGATTCTGATTAATGTATTCAACCATAGGAGCTAAATAATAATTTGTTCTATATACATAATTAAGTAGAATGACTAATGATATATTATGTTTTATTTTCTTTTATAAATTATTTAATTTATCGTTATATGTTAACATTATTTAAAATAATACTATATTTATTACAATAACGATTATCATTTCTTTGAATATGATTATTAATAAAATTATTTATATTATACAATTTTTATAGTAAAATTTTTACTATTATACTTTATATATATAATTGTGGAATTTTATATTTTTCTGTCTTTAAGTTATAAATCATAATTATATTTTTAATATTTTTAATTATTGTAATGGTAATAAAGGTTGCTTTAAAGTTTCAGCAATAAATTTACGTAAGTGATAATCACCGGAAATAAGTTAAGTTATTTTTGAATTTTTATTTAACATTTTAATTTTATTATCATAATAGTTTGATTAATTATTATTATTAATAAAAAAATATTATTGATGTCTAATTTTTTTAAATATTTTATATTTGTATATGGATTTTTTTTTATCTAACAAGTTTCTTAATTTTTAAAAATAAACTCATATAAGTATTTTTTTTATCCTTTTTTAGTTATCAAATATTAATTTGCAATTCCGAGAAATAATAAGAAGATTTTTTTAAAAATTTATTGAATATCAAAATAAAATTTTAAATAGAGTTGGAGTTTTGCAATATTAAAAAAAAAATATGAGAGCTGCAAATTAGTATTTTGGTGATAAAAATTTTTTAAAAATACTTATATAAAATTATTTTAAAAATTGAGAAACACATTAAATAAAAAAAAAATTGCTTGGATACCAAAATAACATATTTTAAAAAATTTCAGATATAATTTTTTCTTCTTCTTAATATTATTATAATTATTATAATACATCGAGTATAACTTTTTTAAAAATATGAAGAAACTATCTTAAGTATTTAGCTAAATTTTCTTTAATTTTTCTACATTTTATATGATATGAATTTAAAATATTATATTATTATTTATTGAGCTTTTAGTTAATGATACTAAATTTGTCTTTATCAAGTTTTCCAAATGCTAAAAAAATTTATATTATTTATATATTAATTAAATAATTATTAGTTTTATTCATATAATAAGGACAAAACTATATAACTTTTCTTTTATAAAATTTATGTAATATGGATATGATTGTAATGTATAAGTTATTTTGTTAATTAACAGTAAAAGTAAATAGTCAATTAGTATGTAAATGTTAGTATGTAAAAGTAGCCAAGCAGCCAATAAGAGTAAGTTAGATGAGCTGCATATTTAGGGGGTATTTAGATATGCTTAAAATAGATATCAAACGTTATTTTTAATTTTTAAAAAATATTAAACGAATTTTTAAATTATTTAACAAATTAATTTAAAACGCCGTTTTGAAATTTAAAAATAAAAAAAATTTAAGCTATATATCTCAGTTTATTTTAAAACAGCATTTTTAAAATTTTGTATACATCCAAACACCTGCTTAATAGTATTTTCATTTGTATATAAACTGGAAGATGTTATTGTATTTAGAAGATTCATTTCACACCTTGCTTTACTCTCTCTTTACCCTAACCCTTGATTCTATTCAGCTTGTTAATGTCAGATTGCCAATTCTACATCCGATTCTTGCCTGAATATTCTTTTTTAAATATATAACTATAATTAAAAAATTATTAATTATTTAGATAAATAATGATTAATAATTTATTTTTTTTAAATTGATAAAATTTGATATCATATAAAAATTGCGATTATGTATTAAAGTTTTTGTCAAATCGATAATTGTTAATTGCCTATTTAAACACTGCATTGCTACTAATTTTTGCTGGTTTGAAAAAGATAAATAGATAATTAATTTTTAATAATTAGATATTTAAATATTTAATAATTTTTTAATTATCGTGTATTTTTAAATAATAATTTAATTTTATAGTTATCCTCTAAATATTTGGATAAATATCAATTATTGATTTATTTTTTTTTTAAATTGATAAAATCTGATAATAAATAAAAATTACGATTATGGATTGAAATTTTACCAATTGAAAAAAATATTTTTATTTCAAATGAATAATTATTAATGGCAGTGCAAACATCCTCCGACTAAAATTTAAATAATCAATTCGATTCCAAGTCTAAACCAAACCGGCCCCGTCTTTTTCAAAAAAGAAGCAAAAAGGCCCATGGGCTTGGTTATCTGTCCGAGACCGACCGACCTCACTAACTCACTCACTCGTCAACTTGAGCCGTCCTATTCCTATAGTTTAATTGTGTCTGTCTGTCTATCTTCCTCCTGAAACCTGACATTAGGGTTTGCAATTGCAAATTCCCTCTGCTAAATTAACCTCTCAATCCCTTCGAAATGGGCAAAAAGAAACCCAAAGGACTCGACACTGACTCAGTTTCACAAAACGACACAATTTCTGCTGGCTCCGACATTTTCAAGTCACTGTTCGGCGACGTTGAGCAAAATGCTGCCGCTTCCTCCATCTTCTCTGATAAGAATCCGTTTAAGAGAAAACTTCAAGAATTAGGTAATGAAAACCCTGAAATTAACAATTCCAATGTTGATGATGAAGAAGAAAAAGAGGTTCCTTTAGTTGCCAAGAAATCGAAAAAAGTGAAAACCCAAATCTCTGAATTTGAAGAAAACCCTAACATGGGTTCTGATTTAGATAAGAGCAACAAAAACCCCAGCTTTGTTGTCGATCCAAAAGCAGAGAAGAAGAAGAAGAGAAAAAGAGACGAGCTAGAGAGAGAGTATGAGGCCCAAAAGTATGGCTCCGTGCCGGAAGATGCTGAAAACGTGGTTGTGGTTGGAGAGAAGAGGAAAAAGGTGGACAATGAAGCCGATATGTTAGTTTCGAAGGAGAGGGAGGGTTTTGATGATGAAACTAAGCTTTTGAGGACAGTGTTTGTTGGTAACTTACCTCTGAAGGTGAAGAAGAAGGCGCTCATGAAGATATTCAGCCAGTTTGGGGAGATTGAGTCTGTGAGGATACGATCTGTGCCTATTGTGGATGTGAGTGTCTTATGCTGATTCTTGAGATGTCAAAATGACTTAGTTTTCTTTGTTTTTTGGATTATGATGTTCTTATTATTCCTTTATTTTGTTTGGGCAGACCAAGATACCCAGAAAGGAGGCCATTATGCTGAAGAAAATCAATGATTCAGCTGACAGGTATTGGTGTTGATTTCACTTTTGAATCTTTAAAATCATGCTTTAATATTTGCCAATTCTGGAGATGTAATTTTTTATTCGCCTCAAATAACCTATGTTTTCTATCTGATTCACTGAGACTGTTAACCTAAAAAGAGTAGTTAATTGGATAAGAGCAGCAATAAATAACTTAAAAACTCCCATGTATTAAACTAAATTTTAACCTTAAGTTTTCTTGGAAAAATATTATTGTACTATCATTTTTCATATTTGTTGAAGATGGTTGAGTGGTTTGACCTTCAGTCATGAGATTTTTCAGTTCAGTTAATGACTTTGAAATGCCATGTATTGCAGTGTCCATGCTTATGTTGTTTTCAAAACAGAGCAATCTGCTGAGGCTTCTTTGGCCCATAATATGGCTGTGGTACGTTGTTCTTCTAAAATTGTATAGTCAATATTATTTTTTGGATATAAAAAGTATGATGTTTTTCCTTTCTCTCTCTCTCTCTCTCTCTCTCTCACACACACACACACACATCCATCTGAGTTGAACCTGCCTTAATGTATAAGATGAAGGTGGCACATGCAAAATTTTCATCTGTTTATGCAAATGTAGGTTGGAGGAAATCATATTCGTGTTGACAGGGCATGTCCACCTCGAAAGAAATTGAAGGGTGACGGTGCTTCACTTTATGATAACAAAAGGACCCTTTTTGCGGGTAACCTCCCTTTTGATGTAAAGGTAATCAACTTTCCCTACGATTTCTTTATAATTCACACTTTACCCTTTGCATTTTTATTTACCAATATTTATCTATCTAGGCATGTCACAAATATTTTCGCTGCAGGATGAAGAAATTTATCAGCTTTTCTCTGGCATTAAAGATCTTGAAACCAGAATTGAAGCTGTACGGGTTGTTAGGCATCCTCATATTGGTCTAGGGAAGGGTATAGCCTATGTATTGTTCAAAACGAGGGTATGTTGTACTTCTTTGTAATGCTTATTTACTGATCCTATGTTGAAAATTTTGAATTTTCAACAGTAATGTGTAGTTTTCACTTTTGTGCTTATTGAAGTGTTTGCCTCTTTTTCTGTGATTTAGAATTAGTTGTTAGTTCTGAAAGGTAATGCTCTTATGCCTTATGTTGTCCTATGTAAGCATTAAATTTTACTTTTAGAAGGTTGGCATTTTTTTTACCCCTTGGTATCATTGAGTTTAGCAATTTGCTTCTGTAGAAGAGAGCAAGCTGCTTCAATACAGTATTCCCTGACTGTCTTTATTTCTCTGTATATTTTTCTTCCAATGTGTTTATATACTGTAAATTAGCTCTATCAAATTGACTTTGAAATATTGTATTTAAAGAGGAGAATAACAATTGTTATTTCTTTCTAGTTTTGGTGTCTATGCATCATAGAGTTGGAAACCTGATCTTGGATTTTTATATGCACTCATATTTGTTCTTTCTACAGTGTTCTTTCTACATTTATGACTTCTATTTCTTATTTTGTACCTTGTACAATCAAAGTTAACTTGAATAGTTAAATTATGTTTATCATTAGTCCTTGTCAATACTATCTTGTCTTGCATAATGCATAAAAACATAATACTGTATCCCCTTAATAACTTGTAGTGGTTGTAATGGGACGCAGGAAGCTGCAAATTTGGCATTGAAGAAAAGGAACTTGAAAATTCGAGATCGAGAGTTGAGGCTTTCTCATTCCAAACAAGATCGTACACCATCTAAGAGAAAGAACGTTTTGACAGCTGATTCACCAACCAAGAGGTTGGCTGTGGGTTCGAGGACTCCTGAGCGGAATAGTGGGTCAAATACAAAGGCTTCTATTTCTTACCAAGGTTTGCGTGCTAGCAAAACTGGTGTCCAAAAGAAAGGCCATCCAAAACACAGTGGAGCAGTTAAGATGAAATCTAAGGCTCAGTCAGGAGAAAAGCACAAGGAAAAAAGACCAGCTGTTGCTGCTAGAAAGGCTAAAGCAAATGCACTTAAAGATGGCGGGGCTGCAAAACAAGCAGGTCAAAAGCGCAAGCTGGATAGTCGAACTCCAGATGGTTCTAATCGGAAGAAGAAAGCCAAAAAATTTAGGTAGCGACACAAGAAATGGCAATTTATTGTGAAAGTACTCCACAAGAAAATCATATGCTCTTACAATTAGTGATCATACTCATACGAGAAGTCCTAGTTTATTTTATAATCCTCCTACTCCGTTATACAATTATTTTCATTTGGTTATTTATAGTTGGGTAGTGTTGATGACAAGAATGTGTTTGCGAGAAATCTTGTGCCTTTCTAGCTGGATTTGCCATCGAATTGTGTTTTGAAAGAAAAGCATGGTCAATAACATAAAGTGTGCAAATAAATGGTCTTGGCAACGCCTTAATAGTCCACGGAGATTAAGTTAATCATGATATACTTTTACCAGTTTTGGATAAATTAATTTTTTCCAGCCACTGCTGTAAATTGCTCTTATGGAGAGAAATTTATTTTAGAGCAACAGGGAGCAGCTAGCAGCAATATTCCTGCATTTTGAGAATATACTGCTAGCAGCTGGCTAGGAACATAGAAGAGCTGTATCACGGGAAATTCCTTGTCTAAACTTGTTCTATGCACATGAAGATGGATATTATTTGATACGGTGAGAATTATTTATCCTTAGGTTATATTTGAGATAAGAATTATTTGCTATTAAATTATATCTGTGTATTAATACTATGGATATCAATAAACCACCAAAATACTAATATAACACTAGAAATAAAATATTTATTTAAAAAAAAATTCTCTCATATAGAAAACTTTTTTTTTATATATATATAAAATCTCATATAGTAAGTTAATTTGATACCAACCCGCCAAAAAAATATATTTATTATTATTTTTTTTTTTACTTAATTAAATTGGGCATGCCTTGTTTACCTTGTTTACCTAGATTAGCAAGTGGGTAACAGCGGATCGGTTCGGTTTAAATTGAATCAAAATTTTTAAAAATTAAATTAATCCAATTAAATTTTTTATAAATCGAATTGAATCGAATTTTAAATCAGACTGAACCATAGTATAAAAATAGCCGAATCAAATCAAATAGACATTTTAATTCGATTTTAGTTTTTTGACAAAATAAATATATTATTATTATTATTATATATTTCAATCGATTTAATTATTTCGAGTATTTTTAAAAAAAAATCAAACCGAATCAAATAAATTAAAATTTTTAAAAAAATTAATCAAAATTTAAACCAAACCAATAAATTAGATTTAATTCAATTCAATTTTCAATTAATTCAATTTTTTCTCACCCACATTTAGAAATTGCATCTTAAATTAGCTTACTAAATGAGAGTACACTTTTTACAATAAAATCTCATTTTTAATCTAAGTTATCATTCTGGCAAATGGATTATGCCAGGTAAGCTATTGTTGAAATGAAAAATCAAAGTATATTTTTAACTGAAACCAACAATTCAACACAATTTTATTTTATTTTCAAAATTAATTAAAATCAAATATATAAATTTTATTTCCATTACAAATTATTTTGACAATGTTTTCTGATAATTATAAAAAATTAAAAAATAATAAACTAAAATTATATTATTTTATTGAAACTAAATGCCAAATTTATGAACATGTAGAATTTTAAATCGTGTCATAATTTCTTGGAAGGCAATGATCCCTCCAGAGTACACTGACAGAATTTTATCACAAGCAAAGGGATATTTGCTACATATTCACATAACATACGCCCAAAGCATAAAGTTTATTTCTCAATTCTAGGGGGGCAAAGGGTACCAATTTCAACCGGTTATTAAATTTCCTATACAAATCAGAATTATGGATATGAATGAATCAAACCATTTATGAATTAATCCACTCAAATTAAATTCAAATATTACAATAATTAATTTGAGTTGCTTCTAAATAATTGAGTATTAAAATTTTATATAATTATAAATATATTTTATACATAAATTTTCTCTCTTAATATAAGATAAATCAACAATTATAATTAATATATCAGTGGAAAATATGTTCCACTTGAAATTGATATTAAATATGAGTCCAATTTATTAAAAATTCAGACAAAAATTTCTCTCTATATAAAAGATACAAATAAATTTCTATAAAAAAAGACAACTTAATTTTTATAAATAAAAGACGCACAAACAAAATAAATATAAATATAAATAAATAAATCTAAATTTAATATCAAAATCTTATTTAAAACAATAACAAACAACTCAAAATAAAATATATATTGCATTATTTTTAGGTAATCAACATAAAAAAAAAAAAAAAAAAAAAAAAAGGAAAAAAATGACAAAATTGAGTGAGAAAAAAAGACAAATTTACTAAAGGCAAAAACTATAATAGAAAAAAAAAATACAAGAGGGGATAGGAAAAAAGAGGAGGAAGTGAGGTGCAACACTAAAACAAAAGGCTGCATTGTGATTCACTCTCAATATATTTGGAAATTGTTGACTCGCCCTCTTTTCTTTTAGTCTTTCAAATAAGGGAAAACATGATTTCCTATTCCATTTTCCTACCCCTCACTCCCAAACAAGCTGTTAAAAGTAAATAATTAAATACATGCATATTAACCCACCAATTAGCAGCTTCTGAGGGCCACGCCATGGGTCTTCAAAAATAGCTTTAATTTTCTATTTCTTTTAGCTGCATTTGATTGCAAAATTCTCATGGGAGTTGTAAGATTATAGTATTTGGTTGGTACATTATTATATTTTTGGGGAAGTTAAATTCCAAATTATATGAACTCTAATGTAAATAGAAAAATGCTTTCTCATACATTCCAATTGGACTGAGATAATAAAATAAATTATAAATATTAATCCCTTAATTAATGAAATATTTGGACAAAAATAATATTCGACAAAAATGTTATTACAATAACAAAAAATTCAGTTTGAACAATATTTATATTTTATATTAAAGGATTGTTATGAATTTTTTTTTATTACATTTATATTTATAGATTAAGTATATCAAACTAAGGGTATAAATGTAATTGAATATATTTCTAGTACTTTTTAAATGGTCTCATATAAATAATTATTTTATTTTTATTTTTAACCAAACATGATAATTCAATATTTTCATAATTATTGTTTTTTTAAATCTATTTTTCCAAGAAAGCAATTCTAAATGGTACTATTGAATTCTAGCAAGCAAATCCTCTTTTTTTTTTTTTATTCAATAAATAAATAAATAAATATGAAGCTTAGAAATTAAATTTTTTTATTTTGATAAATTGAAAGGAAATCAATCTTTTAATAAATTGTTTTTTTTTATAAGATCTTGTAATATATTCTAAATGCCAAATAATAATTTTCAACATTATAACCAAAAAAAAAAAAAATTATTTTCTTTCGTTTCTGTAAAACTAAGAAAGCCCATTTAAACAGTAATTCCTTGATATTACAGTTTTTTTCTTGCAAAATCAAACTGCTTCAAACTATTCTCTAACAATTCGAAGATAAAGCAAAAGATTTATCCAAATGGTACTTATAATTTGCTCATACCATTCCCTTACTTTTAGGATATGTTTGGTTTAGTATTATTACTAATGAAATGTTAAAATTAAAAATATAATATATTTTAATATACCACTGTATATCTTAATTACTTTTCTTTTTAATATATTATATTATTTTTATTTCATAATAAACGTCTTAATTTTCTTTTTAGTATGTCTCAATTTAATTATTTATTTTTTAATTTAAATTATATTTTTATCTTAAAATTATAATAATATTCTCATTAAAAATATGTTGAAAATAGAAATAATAATTAAAAAATATAAAATATAAGAGAATTAAATTAAACGGAGATTAAAGTAATAAATAAATTAATTAATATTTTTAAATTATTTTTAATGTTATATTTACTCTAGAAATAATAATATTTTAATAGTATTTAAAGAATATAAAAATACTTTTAGAATTATAATATTTTATTCCAAAAATAATAATTATTTTTAGTAAAGGAAAATATTATTTTAAGATTTGATTTTGAATTCTAAATTTAATAAATTTTTGGTGTTATTTTATTTTATTTTGAATTGTTAATTATTTAATTATAAAATCAATTATCTAGTTAGTTAAATTAATTATTTTAATATTTTTAAATCCTTTAGCATTTCGTTGATTTATAAGTTTAAATATTTAAATTAAAATTTATTAATGTATTAATTTATTATTTATTTATTTATTTGGGAGGAATATTCTAAAAGAATTTTTCATTAGATTTTTATTTTAAATTATATGATTATTATTATTATTATTATTATTATTATTATTGATGGAGGGAAATCTGGAAAATCATTAAAAAAATTTAAAAGTTTAAATTTTAAATTATTATTATTATATTATTGTCCATAAATATATATATGTTATGTAAAAAAGGAACAGAGAGACAACGGCGAAAATGGGGGACCAATCAGTATGCGAGAGAGAGGAAGGAAACCATCAGAAAAGTATTATTCGGTCATCGATTTTTGTCACAGCCAGCACTATCAGGAAGCTTATCCTTCAGCGGGTCCATTGGTACCAGCGGCGGTCAGAGACGGCGATTGATAGAGGTTCAGTTGTTGGTCAAAATTTCAATTGGTGGGACTTTTTCAGGTAATTTTCGGCAGTTTTCGACCACTAATATGCAGCGAGATTAGCTCCATCCTGTTTAAACTTTTCAATTGTATCTATTTTACCTCGATTAAAGATTAAAGTTGAAACTGAAAAAATAAAAAATATATGTAATTTTTCAATAAGTATAAGTAATTGAGTTTTAAATTATTTTAAAATTATTTAGAGTATATTTAGAGTTAAATTTATAAAAATTGTTGAATATTTATATTGATATTAAAGTATTAAGATAATAAAAAATTGATAACTTTATTTAAATTGGACGTAAAAAATTAAGATAAATTATTTTATATTATTTGGAGTTATTATGAAAATTATTTGGATGGTGAAAGTTCCCTTGACAATCAAAAAGAGGGTGAATTAGTTATTTGATAAATTAAGGGTAAATTAAAAATTAATAAGATGAAGGAATAGAAAAATCAAACACTAAAATTTTATAGTGGTTTGGCCAATACTTGCTTACGTATACTATCCAAGATCAAACTTGAGTATTTTACTTGATCTTTTTGCAGGTGCAAAATCAAATCCAAATATTTAGACTTGCACTCAAATCTTTCAGAGTGTTTTCACAAGCTTACACTTCAAACCTTTACAAGTATTTTCTCAAAAACTCACACTCAAATTTATATAAGTGTTTTACTAAGATTCACACTCAAATTTTTAAGAATTATAAGAGATAAGAAAAAGAAAATCCCTTTTACTTTTTTTCAAACTCTCAAATAATCAAATAGTTTTAACCAACTCAAAAATTTACAACTAATAACACACAAAAATGGTTTTACAATAAATAAATTTTTCAAGCCATAAATATGAATGATTTAATGCAATAGCTCAATAATAAATTCTCAATTGTTGTTCTCTTATTTTTAAACTTATCACCAACTTATATTTATAATTTTAGATGAAATATAACCGTTTTGATGCATTAAATGTGCATTTAATATAAATTTTTGTACTTGCAACGATTATTTTTCTATTAGTTTTCGAAGTATAGTAGAGATTACACAAGGAGTAGCTGGCACTACTTAATAAGTAGTGTGAGCTATATAACCTGTAGCTGGCCACTCAACTTGGGATGAAGAACTTCACGGCTACGACTTAACTTGTAGCGGCAGTGAATTCCATTAGTAGCGAGTGCGACTTTTCATCCAATTTCTCCAAAATGCTTCTATATCTGAGCTTTCTCAAGAGTGGGCGCTACAGCTCTGCTCTCTTGGAACCCTAAGCTTCTGGGCTTTATGGATTTGAAATTCGCGGCTGTGAATTCTTTGTAGGAGGGGCTATTTAATTTGTAGCGGCTATTATTTTCCTGCAACCTGCAACTTGAATTCTAATTTGTTACATTTATCAAATATGCTCCCCCTTAGCATATGCACTCTTTCAAATGTGTTAAATCTATGATTAATCACTGGTCATAATTTCTCATGTCTTGAACAACTCAAATAAGCTATTAACGTATTTAACACAATTAACATATTTTGTTATCATCAAAATCAATATTAACCCCAAGAGTCCAACAATCTCTTCCTTTTTTTTATGATAACAAAACCATATATACAAGTGTTTAAGAAACATGAAAAAAAAAAACTCAATTAATCTTTGCAAATAACACTTGTATAACTTCTCCCCCTTTATGATATCAACAAAAATATTTTGCACTCTCCCTTTGAAAATGAGTTGCTCAATATATAAAGGAGTCCAAATAAGTTTCCTCCTATTTCATGCATTTTTCCCTCTCAATAAAACAAAAAATGTTCAAGGGATATATAATCATCAAAGCAAAAATATTTTTCAAAACACATTTAAACAATCAAACATGCCATCAATCAATTTTCATAGCATATCAATCATTTAAATTACAAACGAGGTAAGTAGTGATACTTTGTTGCCTCTTATGCTCTTTTCCATTGAGGATTTCTACCATTGCTCCATTGGTAGTACCTTCAAAAATTTGACCTCTTCATTTTGCTGAATGTTTCATAACCTTCAGTGCAAGGTCTGTGTCATTTTATTTTTATATGCTTCATATGCATAGGCATTGTTTACACCATATCTCTTATGTGAATGTTGATAGACCATTTTTGTTTCATTATTCTTCTTCAAAAAATTTTGCATAGAAGAAATAGAAGTATGCATTTTTGGTACCTTTTTTTATTTAGCATTAAGAGCAATCAAATTAATGTAACCTAGATGCAATTTTTTTAACATGACATCTATATTTCATGTGACTAATTTTATCACAATAATGACACCTCATATTATGATGAAAATTATTTCTTGGTCTAAATTGAGGTCTTAGTTTAGTGCATACAAATGAAGGTCCTTTTTTACCCCATACCTTAGGCATGCCATTCTTAGGTCTCATAACCTTGTGTGGAGGCATATATGACACATGTGAAGTGGAGCTAGATGCCTTAGCAAAAGTGGTCTTAAAGGTGGATGGCTTAACACCTTCATTATATCCAAGTCCGAACTTATTAGTTTGACGCCTTTGAGATTCAAGAATCTCATCTAATTTATCTTTGACTTTGCAAAGTTTGGATATAGACTCATCATGAGTAGCTAATTTATCATTCAAATTTTTATTTCATTACAAATATATAAAGACTAGTCTTTTGAAGGATAATATTTTCTTACTCACTTTTGGAGGCAATCAAAATAGTTATCTCATCAACATAGCCATCACATGTATTCAAAATATCATTTGTCATTATTTTCAAATTATCATATTTACTTTGTAACTTATGATACTTTGAAAGTAATTATTCCATCATATGCATAACATCATCATTATTAGTGAAGTTATAATTACTTACCTCACTAGAAGATGTGTTCTCCTTAATTGCCATTACGCAAAATTTGACCACCTCATCCTTGCTTGCCTCATCATCATCTGGTTCACTTGAATCATCCCAAGTGGTCGCCAAAGTTTTCTTTTTATAATTCTTCTCATTTTTCAGTCTTGGACAATCAGATTCAATGTGACCATACTTGTCACATTGGAAGTACTTGACTTGATTGCTTCTATGTTCTTACTTCTCATATGACTTTTTGCTTTTAATGATTAAATTCCTTATTTTTAGTGTGAGCATAGCCATATCTTCATCATCTTGCTCTTCATCACTTTCACTTGTAGATATCTCCTTAGAAGCAATGAAGGCCAACTTCATGTTATTTTCTTCAACTTTTCCTTGAGATAAGGTGATGTCATGAGTAAGTAATTTACCATCAAATTATCGGTTGGAAGAACACTTAAGTCATTGGCCTCTTGAATGGAAGTAACTCTAGCTTCTCAATTCTTCTTAAGGAGAACTCTAAGGATTTTACAATTGATATCCTCAAGAGAGTAAGTCTTTCTTAACTTTCTCATTTGATTAACAATCATCATGAGGCGATTGTACATTTTGAATACACTTTTATTGGGTTGCATTTGGAATAGCTCATATTCATGAGTAAGAATTTGAATTTTCTTACCTTTGCCCTCATGAGTGTTTTCCAATATATCCCAAATTTGCTTGGCTAAAACTCAATGAAAGATCTTTCCATATTCTTCTCTACTCAATGCACAATAGAAAGTGTGCTTTTCTATTTCTCCTATTTTTCTTCTTTTCGGCAACCGTCCATTTGCTACTAGGCTTCATAATCACAATCCCATCCACGATTTTTATAGGAATTGCATGTCATTCTTCAACCACATCCCACAAATTAATATCATCACTATCTATGAATATTTTCATAAAATTTTTTCAATATGGATAGTCAGTGCCATCAAAATAGGGTGGTCTAACGGTTGAACCTCCTTCAACGATATCTGATATTCTAGTTGCCATGATCTTTGTTGCAAGATGGTTAAATCTTTGAAAAATGTGAAAACAAAGCTCTAATACCAATTGAAAGTCTCTTTGGCAATCAAGAGGGGTGGTGGGGTGGTGTTGTATTGGTTGTTTGACAAATTAAGAGGAAATTAAAATTAATAAGATGAAGAAAGAGAAAAATCAAATACCGAAATTTTATAGTGGTTCGGTCAACACTTGCCTATGTCCACCCCTCAAGATCACACTTAAGTATTTTACTTAATCCTTTTGTAGGTGTAAGATCAAACTCAAGTATTTAGACTCACACTCAAACCTTACAAAGTGTTTTCATATGCTCACACTTCAAACCTTTATAGTATTTTCTCAAAAGCTCACACTTAAACCTATACAAGTATTTTACTAAGACTCACACTCAAACCATTAAGAATTACAAAAGATGAGAAAAAAAATCCTTTTTTACTTTTTTTCAAACTCTCAAATAATCAATAAGTCTTACCTAACTCAAAAATTTACAACTAATAGCACACAAAAATGGTCTTACAATAAATAAACTTTTCAAGCTATAAATATGAATAATTTGATACAATAGCTCAATAATAAGTTTTCAATTATTGTTCTCTTATTTTTAAACTTCTCACAAACTCATATTTATAGTTTTTGATGAAATATAACCGTTTTGGTGCATTAAATGTGTATTTAATACAAATCTTCATACTTGCAATGACTATTTTTATGTCAGTTTTCGAAGTATAGCGACGACTATACAAGGAGTAATGGTCGCTACTTAATAAGTAGTGGGAGCTACATAACCTGTAGCGGGGGCTACTCAACCTGGGATGAAAAACTTCAAGGCTGCGACTTGACTTATAGTGGTGGTGAATGTCATTAGTAGCGAGCATGACTTTTCATCCAATTTCTCCAAAATACTTATGTCTTTGAGCTTTCTCAATAGCGGGCGCTACTCCCTGTAGCGGGCGCTATAGTTTTACTCCATTGGACTCTTGAGTTTCTGGACTTTATGGATTTGAAATTTGCAGCTGTGACTAAGATGTAGCGATTGTGAATCCTTTGTAGCGGGTGCTACAACCTTAACTACACTTTCAAAATTAGACCACTAGATCTTCTGAACTTGATGTAGCGGTTGTGACTTATATAAGCAGCAGGAAGACTTAACTTGTAGCGACTGCTACTTTCCTGCAATCTGTAACTTAAATTCTAATTTATTGCATTTCTCAAATATGTTTTCTTTTAGCATATATATTCTTTTAAATGTGTTAAATTTATGATTAATCACTGATCATAATTTCTCATGCATTGACCAATTCAAACAAATTGTTAATGTAATTAATACAATTAACATGTTTTATTATCATCAAAATCAACATCAAACCTAAGGGGTCTAATAGATGATAATTGTAAAATTTAAATACTAAAAAGTTAAATTATGATGGTGTAAATTAATTGAGATGATAATTAAATTAAGTCAATAAATTAATTTAAAATTTGAAAAAATTATTTAAGTTTGACTGATAATTTATTTAAATAATATATTAAGTAATGATATTTTAAAGAATTAATTATTATGGTATTAATTACAATACAAATATTACTTGAAGATTAAAAAGAATAATTATTTTATAAATAAATATTATTTAATTTTTAAAATTTAACTAAAATAATCATTAGTCTCAACATTTTTAAAACATAACTTTTTAAAGCCATCATGTTTGATCATGTTACAACTTTTAATCATTACTAAAAATCATTAGTTAACTAATAAAATAATATTTTAATATTAAATATAAAATTTTTATACCTAAAATATCCTTGATTCAACTAAAGTGCTAGCATCTTAAAAAGAGAGTAAAGATTTGAAAAAAAAAAATGAATTAAAAACAGAGGTGAGAAGCTCGTAATCAACAGACTAGTATGAGAAAAAGACTAGTAATGGTGGAAGTTGGCTAATTAATTATCAAGAAAACATAATTAGCAGACCCAACAATGAAGCTCAGCAGCGCTCCTTCATTGGCAAAGGTGAGAAGTTCAGTAGACCCAAAATCGCAGGAGGCAATTGGCAAAGAGGTAGCGCCGATCTGGAAGTCTGAAACTTGCAGCGCTGATCGTGAACTTGTAGCGAGCCTGTTGCCACCGTTGAATCGCCGCTGCTAGTTAGATTTTCAATGGGTTGCAATTCACGCCTGAGGTTTTGCCGAACTTCTGCTTGTATTTATGTTTAGCTGCTATAGTGGCTTTCAATTTATGAGTTACATTCCTGATGGCATCACAGGAAAGCTAACTGTAGAACGTGTCAAACCTTTTACTCGTAATAACATCAAAAGTTGTAGATTTTAGTTTTTTGGTTGTGGGTAATTTTTGTGGATTTTGATTTTGATTTTTTTTTTTTTTGCATTTATCCAGATGGTTTTTGTTTGGATTTGGTTAATTGGAGATCAAAATAAATCAAATTTCATTAATTAATTTCTTTTATTAATGAAAGATTATTTGATTTCATATATGAATGTATATTTTGTTAATGAAAGGTTATTTAATTTATTTTATGAATGCTTTTATTTTTATGACATATTTAAGAGGGAATTAAAAATTTATGGACGAGTCAAAAAATTTAAGAGTGTACAAGAGTTATTTTCGTCTCTTTATATGAATTTAACGGTCAAATTGAACGGAAGGATCAAATGTTGTGACATAATCAAACATGAGAGATCTAAAAACTATTTTTTAAAAATGTAGGAATTCAATCGCTATATTTATTAAATCTCATGATCTAAATAATATTTTATCCATTTTTTATTGAATTATTCGTGGGTTATTTTGAAAATTTTATTTTGAAAATTTAAATAATTAGTGGAATATTAGTTGGAGTTAAAATAAATTATCGAGATATGAATTATTTGATAAAGTGATTATTAATTAGTAATATATATTAATTTAATTTATGAATTATTGAGGATTTATTTAATTTATTAAAAATTGTTATTGAAAATTTAAATATAAAATAGTTAACAGATAAATTATTTCATATTTCAAAAATTATTATTTTTCAAGTATAGTTGATTAATGAATAAATATTAGAATTAATATTGGAGGTTGGTATTGAAATTTCTACTGTAGAATAACTAGAGAAAACTGGTTGGAATAATTATTGGAATGTTATAAATAATTAATTAATTATTTAGATTAGATAATTGAGACATAAAAAATTATTATAAATATTTATTATTGTTGAAATGGTGATTCATTAGCGGTCAATTAAGTTGTTGATATTGTATGTGATGTCCATTGAGCTATTTATTAGAAGTGTTATGATTTTTATTTCAGGGGATTACGTTCTATTTTATGATAGATTCTTTCGAAATTTCGGTAAATTCTTAAAAGTCATTCTTTTTATTTATGAGTCGGTATTTGAGTATTATTCTAATAATTATCGTATTCTTTTCTAAAATTCTAGATGTCTTCCTTGCAGTTAGTCATGAGGTACTCCGAGAGAGACAATCAGTTTGATAGTCGTTCATTCCGTGAGTGATATTCTCTAATATATTTTTTTGTTTTCCATGTATGTGCATTTAATTATGTAAATATATATGAAAATATAATTAATTATGCATTAATAGTAGTAATCAGATAGGGACATGTGCATTTGTATGATTTATTATTATTATGCTACAAATTATGTGTGGTTGTTGGATGAGATTGGGATAAGATAGGTATGAGTTAATGGTTATGATTTGATGAGCTATGACTGACGTGACGGCGGGGCTTGCTCATCGCTCACGCTTCTTGCCAGTTGGGTTGTGCTGCTTGGTTGTAGTCATGACGGTAAAACCATATAGATTGGATTAAGAGACAATATTGGATTAAGAGAGCCATATCGGGGATCAACTCCCCATATAGTGGTTTATCGTAGTTTTTGTTGACTAATTCTCATCCTTATTTGATTATGTGATTATTTATCTGTTTAACATGTTGCACGAACATTTTATTATTAGAATAATTAAATGACACATGATAAGTATATTAAATAGTATCATTCACTGAGTCGAACACTCACTCCTATTCAATTTATTTTTCTCAGTTTGCAATTGAGTATTAGAAACTGGGTTATTATGGAGTCGTTCCTGTCGTTCTTCCTTTGACAGTCAAAGTTGAATACTTTATTTATTTTCATTGTGTATTATTAATCTAGGGCTCCATATTATTATTTTTGTGTTAGTCTTGTTGTCTTATTTAATTTAATGAAAGTTTGAGTTGTTTATCAGTGGATAGCCGAACTTATTTGCTTGTTTGGTAACCTGTCAAGTATGATTATTTTTATGGTAATGGATATGATATGACAGAAATGGCAGCCCTAATGGGTGATGATTTGATGTATGTTCATATTCTGCTAAACGGATGGGCCATAGCCCTGATTTATGATATTTACAACTGTCATTTTGATAGTTTTGTTGTTTAGTATGATGTTAGGTTGACTACGAGTTTTAGAAGCCTTATATTTTCTCGTTCCTTAGTGTTAATCACGTGCCCTCAGGTTCAGGGGCGTGACAAAAATGGTATAAGAGTAAAGGTCTTATGACCAGTGAATGGTTTAGAATTATGACAGTCATTGTCGGTCTGAATTCTTGTAACATGCTGAGCATAAGATTCCTACTTGTGTTGTTGAGTATTTTTACCTCTAAAATTATACGTTATTCGTAGATTTTGATGGTGTGTCATTATCCTAGCATAACTGAGATTGAAGTGTGACTTTCAGTAAAAATAAGTCGGGCAACTTTATTAACCATAGATCTGATAAAAATAAGGATAAATATAAATTAATATATATTAATATAATAAAAATATTATTGGATTTTCTCTTGTTCAAAAAAAAAAAAAAAAAAAGATGGTTTAAAGAGAAGTTTTAGTTCATAGAAATGATAAAGGTTTATGAGCTTAGATATCATGATATAAGAAATAATTATGGAGTTTAGATTATGCTCATATGGTAACAAATAGTAAGTAGGAAACATAAGAAAATTTTTAGAGGAGTAATAAATTGTTAAGAAACTGTTTATTAATGAAATTGGAGTTATTTAGTACATATTAATTTTATAATGGAGATTTTTTAGATTTAAAATTAAGAAATTACTTATTATCATGACTAATCAATAAAAATAAGAAATAATGTAACAATGAAATTAGTAGAATTTGATAAAAGGTAATTAACTGCTAAGTGGAATTCTGAAGACACGAATTGAATGGTTTAGTAGAGTACCTATAAAGCATTTCAGAGTACATAATGAAAGTGTAATGAGTATAACTTGGGTGAGTGTAGTGTAAGTCAGTTTGAAAAATTTTAGCATGAATTTTGTTAAGAGAAAAGAATTATAACATCCATATTTTTGAATTATTTTTAAAGATATATTTACTCAATAAATAATAATATTTAAAGAATATTTAAAAAATATAAAAATATTTTTAGAATTATAATTTTTTATTTTAAAGAAATAATTATTTATTTAAATGTAAAAAAAATATTATTTTAAGATTTGATTTTGAATTTTTAAATTTAAAAAGTTTTCAGTATTATTTTATTTTATTTTGAATTTTGAATTATTTAATTATAGAATCAATTATCTAGTTAGTTAAATTATTTATTTTAATATTCCGTTGATTTGTTTGTTTAAATATTTAAATTAATATTTATTAATTTATTATTTTATTTGGGAGGAATATTTTAAAAGAATCTTTCAATGGATTTTTATTTCAAATTATTATTATTATTATAATAATAATAATAATATTGTTGGAGGGAAATATGAAATTTTTTAGATTTTCATTAAAATATTTTAAAAGTTTAAATTTTATATATATATATATATATATATATATATATATATATATATATATATATATATGGGAAAATAGGGTGACCAATCAATATGAGAGAGAGAAGAAGGTGTAATACCTTAGAAAACTGCCATAAGAATATAATAACATAACTATTTATCGGACTGAGAACACCGATATAATTAAGGAAAATTTTTGAACCTCAGTTAGATTTCATTTGTATTACTGTCCCGAAAAATATCGATATTAATTATACTGTCCGGGGAAATAGCAATCCGGTTGATAGATGAATTTCAGATTCAGATCAGGGGTAAAGAATCACACACACACACACACACACACACACACACACACACACATATATATATATATATATATATATATATATATATATATATATATATATATATATGAAATTTTTGTGACAAATAAAATTTTAAAAATATTTTGGAATACTGAAAATTTGAGAAATGGTAAAATCATAAATAAGTCAAACTTTAGGGGTATTGTGGGAAACTCACTATATGTGTTCCAGAATGGTTCTAAAAGTATTTTTATAATAAATTATAGATAAAAAGAAGCATTTCAGTTCCCACTTTTAAATTTAATTCTTGACAAAATTAACATAATAAATTACAAAAGAAAATGAGGTCAAAGTACAATTATTGAAAAGTTTAAGGACCTAAATATAATTTGTCAATTTTACTTACTATATAAGCATGCCTTAGATATTTTTTGTTCATCTTTTTCCTTTGTTCTTGCCTTGGCTGAAATCCTCCTCTCCATTTCCTCCACCAATTTTCAAGCAAAACCTAAGAAAACCTAAAGAAAACCTTGATCAAACCTTTGATTCTTCTATTTCCCACCAATTTTTCTCTTGAAAACCTAAAGAAGATCAAGGTAGTTTTGAAGTGGAATTTCGGGTGGATCATTACCATAAGGTAATGAGTTGATTTCTTTGGTTTATTGATTGATTTAGTTGTATTATATGTTAAATAGAGTGAGTTTAGTGTTAATTGGCATCAATTGATGCATTTAGTAAATTTTCGCCAATTCCAAACCCTAGATTGAAGTTGTGTGATTTGAATTTTTGAATTAGCATTAGTTAATCTTAATTTAGTTTAGATTATATTAATTTGATGTTAATAGATGGATAATTTGTGATTGGTTTGATGTAGAACACAAAGATTTGGAAAGTTGTGATTTTTGCCTATTTTGAAGATTTTGGTGGCAAATCAATTTTTCAAGGTGGTTTGAAGTGTTAGGTGAGTTTAATATGCATCCTTTGTTATGCCTAATGTGTTGAAATCTTAATTGGAAACTTGCTCCAAAAAGGCCATGTTGGTCGAATGCCTTATAGCATTTTTGCCTTGAGTTTTTGCCTTGTTTTCCTTTGGTTTTCCATGCCTATTTGATCCTTTAAATATTGTTTATTATTGGAAACCAAATGCCTATTGAATAACCTACATCGTGTATTTGTTAATTGATATTGGGGCAATTTCAATATTGCACCAAAACCTTGTCAAAATGTCTAATGATTATTGCACACCAAGTGTTCGATGAAATGTCTAGTTTATTTTGCCATAGGTCTACCATTTGTTTCATCCATAGACTTGCCATTTGTTTTATCCATTGGCCTACCATTTGAATGCCATGATCGCCAACGATATTGGCATGCCAACTGAGTCAACTTCTTGACGTTGATTGACTAACTTATGATTCATTCCAATGTTAATTGCTATTCTTATTACCATTGATTATTGTACCTTTCATTATTTATTCACTGCTTAATTGCAATCTCATTTGATTAATTCATGAGTTATTGATACTTGATGAGACCATTGTTATTTATTGGTATCTAATGACTTGTTCTATAACTATATTGGTTCTAATGTGATTTGACATAATTTCCTCATCGACAGGGTAAAGGATAAATACCGTCGGCAATGTGCACATTGTATACTGGATACCCTAGTTGGGAAGGGTTAACTGTCCTAGCCATAAGACCTGATTAGTCTTATATTTATTGATATGTGATTGATATAGATATATGAGTTTCATGGCCCATTATCTATCTTATCTACATGATATGGGCTTCATTAACTTGTTCATTGATTCTACAGTCCTTTACTGTATTCTGATTCTTTATTCTGTTATCAGTGAGTAGATTAATATTTATTGATTATCTGCCTATTGTTTATTGATATCCTTTCCATTTCTTTTGGTCAATGCATATTAGATTCATTGAATATTTTATACTCACCACTTTCATTTGTTTCCCCTTTCCAGGTGCAAAGTAGAAGACAGATTCCCGACTTTTGTTTTTTCGAGGAATTCTATAGTCTAGCTTATCAGCGTAATTAATTTTGGCACTGTACTTCTGTATGTGTATAGTTGCTCCATGGGTTGTATAAATGGCATAATTAGACTATAATTATTGTATGATGGTATAATATGAATTTAAGTATGAATATGGCATATGATGATGATAGTTACAACCAATTGTAGAATGAGTTACAAACAAACAGACAAATTACAGAATGGGTATTAATTGAGTAATTGGTTAATAATTTGATAGTAATTAATTATAGAATGTGATACTGGGTTCTACGGATGCCAGCCACCTCTGGCATCTCCTGTATCCTAGGACTGTCATGTTCTGAAATTGGGACGTGACATAGATAGTATCGGAATATAGGTTACAAATGAATAGTAACTAGATACAGTATTAGTAGACTTAAGTAAACCATGGAGCATAGGAATTCTTGTTCCGTTTTTTATTGTATTCATTGCGTATGTATGAGTATTATATGTTTCTGTAATGTGCTGAGTTCATTGTTCTATTTTCTAACAGTTTGACAGAGATATCTGATGATAGAGACAGAGAGGATACTAGAGAAGCAAAGGTAGCCCATAATGAGTCCTTTGTTAGAGAAATTACAAAGGACCCTTCCAGATATCGACGAATGATAGAGGAGATAGGGATTAGTGATGACCCCTGGAAGATGGAGATGATGCAGGGGATGATGGATTTACGTCGGGAATTAGCAAAATTGAGGCGGGAATGTCAGAATATGCCACCTCCAGCAGCACTAGCAGTGCCACCTCCTACTCCACCAGCTGTTGTACCTATTGCTCTTGCACCAGCTCCAGTACAACCAACAGTATTTCCTAGCGAGCCTGTTGTACAAGGAGCCCGCTGAGTTTTTGATAAGGGCGAAGTCACTATGTTCAACTTTCTGAAGCTTAATCTACCTGAGTTTCGGGGTGACAGAGGCGATAAGCCGATTGATTTCCTGGAGTAGATTGAAAAGGTAGTGAGGAGGCTACCTTGTTCTGATGTCAGGGCAGTCGAGCTGGTTGGGTTATTGCTGAAAGGAAAAGCCTGAACTTGGTTTTCTCGATGTATGGAGTCCAGATTATACAACGATCATCCTTCTATCTGGGCAGAGTTCAAACAGGGGTTGATTGATGAATTCTTGACGGTAGGGGCGAAAATTAGGAATTTGATTCAGTTTGAGCAATTAGATCAAGGTAACAGGACAGTAGAGGAGTATGATGAGGAATTTATTAGATTGAGCATATATGCCACACAGAATGCTCCTATTGAGGCATATTTGATTAGCAGGTTCAGGAGGGGATTGCATGCTTCACTTCATAATGCCCTGCTTTCTACAGAGTTCACATCTCAAACTACCATCGTTGACAAGGCCAATCAGATGGAGGAAAAGTACAAGTCAGAGAGAGCTAAGAGAGATCAAAAAAGAAAGGGAGGACCTAGTTCACAGGGCAGGAGAAGGGAGAGCAGCTCTCAACCTAGACAGATAGAGTCAATGCCCAAATTTGATTAAAGACTTCTGTCAGGCAGTCAGAGGAGGAGGAGGACACATAGTAGGGGACCTCCAGTGCAGTCAGCATCTTCCTATTCATAGGGTTCTTCTAAATCCTCTACTTAGATGCCCAACATGCCTATTTGTAGTTTCTATAGTAGAAGGCATGGAGGGGAGTGTCGATGATAGATAGGTGCTTGCTTGAAATATGGATAACATGGTCATTTCATTAGCAGTTGTCCTTTATAGGGTGATAAGTAGTGTAATATCTACCATTTTGTAGTGTTTTTATTGATTTTGTATGTTTGGAGAAATTAATTAAATTTCAAATGAGAATGTTGAGAATTTCAGGAATTTCTAATTTTCGACGCTGTAGGATTTTGTGATGATAATTTCATGTTCTTAAATACATAATTTGGTAAAGTGTAAAACATGAAAGTTATGAGTTTGTGTCTTGATTATAATTCTGTAAAATAGTTTGGCAAAATTCTGTGTAAGTGATGAGTTGTGTCTATTTGAGCAAGGCTGGTCTGGTTGAGTGTTGCTGTAGGAATGCAGTGCTTGTTTGAAATTACTGGGAATGACTGAGGTAGAATTAGTTAAAGGTGTGAACATGAAACATATTTATTTGTATGTTTATATGATGGATGTAAAATTTCAGAATTTTTGGATAAGTATATCTCAATAGAGAGTAATTTTTCTCAGGGTTATTTGGTTGGATTTTGGGGTAGAAGTCTGGGTGATTTTTGGAGAGTCACCACAGTCTGTATATTAGTTCTTTTGATTTGAAATTTTGATATGTTGTGCCCCTACATGTTGATTTTAAGTGATAAAAAGAATTAGTAAGTTTGGATATTTGTAGCTCATTTGTGAGCTGGTTAAGTGTGAGATGTCTAGGCAGAGTTTTAACTTAGAGAAATTTTTATTATGGCGAGCCAGCAAAATGAGAGGAGGCATTTTACGAAGTAGCAAAATGGCGAAGTGGCAAAGTCAGTTTGCCGAAGTGGAAATTCACGAGGAGGAAGTTGGCGAAGAGCTTTGGCGAAGAGGATTTGGCGAAGAGGAAAGGTAAAGAGGATTTGGCGAAGAGGAAATGTGAAGAGGATTTGGCGAAGAGGATAAGGCGAGGTGGCATTATGCGAAGAGGCATTATGCAAAGAGGGAATGTGCGAAGTGGCAGTTCGTGAAGAAGCGAAGAAACGAAGAAACAAAGAGGCGAAGAGGCGAAGAAGCGAAGAGGCGAAGAAGCATTGTCGAGGCAGCATATGCGAGGAAGAGTTCGCGAGGAGAGTTTGGATAGGCAGCGGACACGAGCTAGAAAGTGCGAGCTGGGAATGCGAAGTGGGAATGGCGAGCTAGACAGCGTGTTTCTGGGGCAGAGTTTATTTAAACCCAGCAACCCCAGTAGCGTTGTCTCACGATTTTTCCTTTCTTTCTTTCTTTCGCAAATTCAGTCTTTTTCTCATATTAGTTCTATTTTATATTCTAAGGCATTAATACTCAAATTAATGCATTAGACTTCTAGATTAGTCTATTATAAGGCAGGAATCATCATATTTGAGCAGGAATCTCAGGAATTTCAGTTTGAAGGAAATAAGGTAAATTTTCTTCCAAGCTAATTTCTTTAGATTTATTTAAGTCTATGGGTTAGGATAATTAATACTGGGTATACAAAATTTGTTGCTAGTAATTTGCAGTCATTAATGGTAATTAATGTGGAAGAAAATTTGATTGGTGAGACTGCCATGAATAGTAACTCCGAAAATTTAATGCAGATTTTCTTTAAAGAGATAAATGAAATTGTTATTGGGAATCAAGAATAGAGACTCTAAGATAATGAATTATTAGGAAATCATATTGAATATTATTGATTTGGAGAAACCCTAATTTTGTATATTTGGGGAATTTCTTAGGAGGAGAAATTCAAATTGATTGAGGAAATTAAAGTGAGCAAATTTCTAAAGAGGAATCTAAGAGAAATTTGTGCAAGAGGTAAGTATGAACAACCTATTTGATTGTTGTTCTTTGAAATTAAAATGACCAAATATTCTTATATTTGCTTATCCTATTGTATATATATATATTTATATACTTGTATAATGTGAATGGCTTGATCAACCTTCTTGGATCAAGTTCATATATTTCTTGCTTGTAAACCCGATTCGAATGATGTTACATGATAATGGTCTTGTGACCAATATGCTTCCTATGAAATTGAAACCCATGACCCATGGATAGAACGCTCTTCCTAATGAAAGTAAATTCATTGGTCCATTGTGCACTTAGGGAGCCCAGCTGATAGGGTTTTCATCAGTGTTCCACCTAGAGGGGGCCATGAGCTCTAGGCGCATGCCTGGCTAAGCATGTGTGCACGTTAAGGTAGCAATGCTACCGATACGTATGTTATGATATGAAATCAGTTCTATCAGATGAGATTTGA